>JANVCC010000196.1:1130353-1147113 GCA_025345505.1 Todiramphus chloris collaris
CCCCGCAGCGCTGGGCCGAGGGGTTCCCATGCACTGTGCCGGGGGGGCGCTGCGGGAACCCCTGGGACCCCTGTTTTTTGGGACGGGGGAAGCGAGGGCTGGCTGTGCCAGGGCTGGCTGTGCCAGGGCTGACCCCACCGGAGAGAGATGGGGAGAGCCGGGGGAGGGGAGAGGGAGGGAGGGAGGGGGGGGCGGGGGGGGGCGGAGCCGGGCCGGGCCGGGCCGGGCCGGGAGCTCAGCGAGGACCGGGGCCGGACCGAGCCGAGCCGGGCGGAGCCGAGCGGGGGCTCAGCGCCGTGCGCGCCCGCAGCGCGCAGAGCCTCGGAGCGCAGGTGGGAGCCGGGGCGCGGACGGGCCGGGGCTGGCGGCGGCAGCGGCAGCGGCAGCGGCAGCGAGGGGAGGGGAGGGGAAGGGAAGGGAAGGGAACGAAGGGACGGCGGGGCGCTGGGCTGCGGTGCCCCGGGCCCCCCGGCCCCTCGCCCGCCCGCCGCCCGGCAGGAGATGGCTATATTTGGAAAGTGACCTCTGGTCGTTCCTGAGCAGCCGCTGCGGATTCAATTGTGGCAACGTAATGGCACGGGCCGGGGAGAGGGGAGCGGGGCTGTCCTGCCCGGATCCTGCCTTGCACCTTGCCTGCGACCTGCCTGTACCACGCCCGTACCCCGCCTGCACCCCGCCTGCCCCCGCCTGCCCCCTGCTAGCACCCTGCCTGCACCCTGCCTGCCCCCGCCTGCCCCCTGCTAGCACCCCGTGCGACCCCTCCTGTGCCCTGCCTGTATCATGCCCGCACCCCGCCTGCACCCTGCTAGCACCCTGCCTGCACCCCCACCAGCTCTCGTGCCTGCAGCCCTCTAGCACCCTGCCTGCAGACCACTAGCACCCTGCTTGCACCCTGTCTGTACCCCGCCTGCACCCTGCCTGAACTCTGTCTGCACCCCATTCAGCCCTGCCTGTACCCTGCTAGCACTCTGCCTGCACCCTGACAGGACTCTGCCCAAACTCTGCCTGCACCCCATTCGGCTGTACCCTGCCCAGCACTGCTTGCACCCCACCTGCACCCTACCCAGCCCTGCACCCTATATTCTGCCTGCACCCTGCTCAGCTCTGCCCGCACCACACCTGCACCTCACTTGCACCTTTCCTGCACCCCTTGCCCTGCCTGGACCCTGCCTGCCCTCTGCCCAGCTGGCCAGGCCGTCACCCTCTCCCCTGCATGTCTACACCCCAAGCTCTGCTCCCACCAACAATGGATGAGGTGCTGCAAAGTACCCTCAGGGAGCCCACTTACTCCTCCCTGGGACTGGGAACCCTGCCCAAGGCTGTGGGGGTGGCACCAGCAGTGCCGACATCCAGCCGCCCCGGGCAGCAGGTCTCAGGGTCCCCTTGGCACCTGGCTCCAACTTGCACCGGCTCTGCCAGGCCAGGGGATGATGCTAAAGGGCCATGGGGCCCCCTGGAGACACTCAGGGACCAGGCAGATGTGTCTTGGCTTGGTGCTGCACGTGCCCTGGCCAAAAGCCACTGTCTGGGACATGGAGGAGCAGATCTGATCCTACCTCTGCCCACATCAGCCCCGCAGGCTGGGGTCAGTGGTGCCCAGCTCTCCAGGCTGTGGATCGGTGACTGGATATGGCCCTGGTCCGTGGCTGAGGCCCCAGGAGAGCACAGCAGAGTCTCTGGAGTGGGCAGTGGCTCATGGGCACTGCAGAGCCCCAGCTCCAGAAGTTTTGGAGTCCGAAGGGGATCAGTGCCCCCCATGCAGGTCCCAGGAGCAGCACAGGCTCGGGACGGTTATGGGTGCTTGTGGGCAGGGTGCCTGGCTGTGGCTGAGGTCTGGAGACCCCACTGGGGCAGCGCTGGCATGAGGGGCTCCTGGCATGGCCATGGGGGCTGCGTGGCTGTGCCAGGTCCAGCCCTCGCCCACGGTCAGTTCCCAGCAAGTGGTTTGGGAAGCAGAGTGGGTGGCACACACAGTTCCCTGGGGCAGGGCCCATGGAGGGAGACATGGAATGAGCAACAGTGGAGATAGACTCTCCTGGGTGCTGGGTTGAGCCTGGTGACCTCAGGCCACCAGTGCAAGATGGGACACAAGGGGACCAGCTGTGACCTGGTGCATGGTACCTCTGTGTCTGCCTCAAACTCCCCTCAGCCCTGCTCCTCTACTGCAGCTGCTCATGTGCCAACCCCAGTGCCAGCCATGGGGCATGGCACAGCCATGGGGCATGGCACGGCCACATCCCTGCCCGGCCCTCAAGCAGCTCTGGCAGCAGGATGCCCATCCCCAGCACCTGCAGCGCCCACCCCCACACACACCAGGGCTGCCCCCGGTCACTGCTGCGGGGTCAGACCACATCAGGCACCATCCTGCACCCTCAGCCCCCAACATCTCTGTGTCCCCAGGCTTCCCCCTGTGCCCCGGGTAGGGGGGAGTCTCTCGGAGCACAAAGCCTAAGGGGACCAACCCCCCTCCATGCTGTACTGGGGAGAGGTCGTGGCCTGACCCTGTGCCCCCAGCCATGAGCCGTCGCGTGGTGCGCCAGAGCAAGTTCCGGCACGTCTTCGGGCAGCCGGTGAAGGCTGACCAGATGTATGAGGACATCCGTGTCTCCAAGGTGACGTGTGACAGCTCCTTTTGTGCCGTCAACCCCAAGTTTGTGGCCATCATCGTGGAATCCGGCGGCGGCGGGGCCTTCATCGTCCTGCCCCTTGCCAAGGTGAGCAGGGAGGCTTCTGGGATCTGCCCCCCTCCAGACGCATTGGGTAGTATATGCTGATGGGCTCTGCTTTTGGGGGGCTACTGCAGCCCCAGAGCCCCCCAGCTTTGTCCCAACATCCCCCTTCTCACATGAGGGCTCAGGATAGGCACAGCTTTGGGTGACAATCGACAGGAAACTCACAGCTGCTTTCTCACCAGTCCCAAATTCCCTGAGGGCACAGGATGCCCAGGGCACATCCTAGTGGGGTGGGGGGGTCTGCTCTGCCTGCCCTGGCAGAGGGGCTGGGAGGGGGTCCCCAGCCCTTCCTTGCCATCAGCGGGGACACAAAACAGCCCCTCCTGGTGCACATTGTTCCTCTCTGTGTCTCTACAAAGCCTTGTGATAACTGAGCCCCATTCCCACTGTGTGCCTCAGTTTCCCCCTTCAAGGCGGGTGCAAAGCTTTGTCCACCAGCAGGGCCCCCTGCATGTCCCTGCTTGTGCCATAGCCCCATGTGGTGGCCATGCTGGGGTTTGGGGGAGTACTTGGGATGGTCCCCCTTGGCCACTGGGGTCTCATCCTGGCACCACGGCGTTGCAGACAGGACGGGTGGACAAGAACCACCCGCTGGTGACGGGACACACAGCGCCCGTGCTGGACATCGACTGGTGTCCCCACAACGACAACGTCATCGCCAGCGCCTCGGAGGACACCACCGTCATGGTGAGGGGACGGCCCTCGGGTGGCAGGGGGGGTGGTGGGTGCTGAGGGAGCCGCGTGGATCATCCCCCCCCCGCCCCGGCTTCGCCTCCTGCAAAGTGTCACTGGCCTATTTTTAGCCCCAGTGCCATGCGTTCCCGCTGGCGGTGGCTGTGCACTCCATGATGCAGCACTTTGTGCTAAATATACCTGCCCCAGCGACTCAGCAACCCAGGAATAGCTGGGGGGGTGTGCAGGCTGCACCCCAGCCGTGCCCCCCTCCCCGTGCCCGCCAGCGCCCGAAGTGCTGGGGCTTCACCCCAGGGTGGAGGTGCTGCCGCTGTCCCCCCATCGCCCTCCCCGCAGCCTGAGCCGGGATTAACGATGAGGTTAATTGGCTCCAAGGCCCTCAGCTGCTTAGCGCTCACCCGTGGGGTGATCCCTGCCCCCCCACACCCCGCTCTCCGTGCCCCCCCCCCAGGTGTGGCAGATCCCCGACTACGTCCCCGTGCGCAACATCACGGAGCCGGTGGTGACACTGGAGGGACACTCCAAGCGGGTGAGCATCATCTCATGGCACCCCACCGCCCGCAACGTCCTGCTCAGCGCAGGTAAGGGGGTCCCGGGTCGCCCTCCCCGGGGTCGAGGGGGATCCTTGGGGGTGACAGCATCTACCCCGTCGGTCCCCCACAGGCTGCGACAACCTGGTGATCCTCTGGAACGTGGGCACGGGGGAGATGCTGCTGGTGCTGGACGACATGCACACCGACCTCATCTACAACGTGGGCTGGAACCGCAACGGCAGCCTCCTCGTCACCACGTGCAAGGACAAGAAGGTCCGCGTCATCGACCCCCGCAAGCAGCAGGTCGTGGCGGTGAGTGCCCCCCGCCGCGTCCCCCCCGCCGTCCCCCACGGGGTCCCCCCCAGTGCCTGCCTGACCCTACTAACCGCCCGCACCCGCGCGTCTCTGTGTTTGGTTTTAACCCGCTAACGGCCGGCGCAGGAGAAAGCCAAACCACACGACGGTGCCCGCCCCATCCGCGCCATCTTCGTGGCCGATGGCAAGATCTTCACCACCGGCTTCAGCAAGATGAGCGAGCGGCAGCTGGGCCTCTGGGACCTGGTACGAGACGGCGGCTCCCACCTGGCCAGCACCGCCCGGGGAAGCAGCAGAGCTTGGCCAAGCCGGGGGTGCGCCGGGTGCCGGGGATGCGCCGGGTGCCAGGGATGCAGCAGGCACCAGGGACGCGCCGGGTGCCGGGGATGCGCCGAGTGCCAGGGATACTCTCCGGCAGCATGTGCATCCCAGGAACCTCATGCACTCCCCAGGAACAGGACTCAGCAGCTGTTCGGGGGGACAGATCCGGACCTCCCCCACTGCCCCTCATCCCATGCCCCATGCTGACTCTCTCCCCCTCTCCCCAGGAGAGGTTTGCCCCCCACGAAGGGCTGAGGCCCGTGCGGGCCATCTTCACGCGGGAAGGACACATCTTTACCACAGGCTTTACCAGAATGAGCCAGCGGGAGCTGGGCTTGTGGGACCCGGTAACGAGGCCGCATGGAGTGCTGCCCTGGGAACTTGGCCCCCTCCAACCCTCTGCTTCCCCCCCGGCCCTGAGATGGGGACCCTGCATCCCCTCCCTGCCCCCCCAAAGGTGGCAAGTTCCCAAGTGTGCCGTGCTGTGCTGGGCATGGGGAGGGACCTGGGGGTGCAGGGAGCACTGGTGGGAGGGGGCAAGCCAGGCTGGGGTGCACCCAGTTGTGCCGGTAAGCAGGAGTGCTGGGGGGGGGGGGGGGGGGGGATGGGATGCCAAGCTGCCTGCCCAGGGGGTTGTGTACCCAGGGAGGAGGGGGCAAGCTCTGTCCCCACAGTGTGCTGTGGCTAACATGTGTGACTAACAGGAGTGGGGGTTTTGGGGCCACCACTCACCCTCCCTACACATTGCTCTGGACCCACAGAAAAACTTCGAAGAGCCCATCGTGCTGCAGGAGATGGACACAAGCAATGGGGTTCTGCTGCCTTTCTACGACGCCGACTCCAGCATTGTCTACCTCTGCGGGAAGGTAACCGCACCCCAGCCCATGCTACCCCGTCCCTGGGGGTGCCAGAGCCGACTGACGCCCGTCCCCACACCCGCAGGGTGACAGCAGCATCCGGTACTTCGAGATCACGGATGAGGCCCCCTACGTGCACTACCTAAACACCTACAGCAGCAAGGAGCCGCAGCGGGGCATGGGCTTCATGCCCAAGCGTGGGCTGGACGTCAGCAAGTGCGAGATTGCCAGGTAAGAGCCGGGGGGGAGGACTGGGGGGGAGCCGGAGGGGTCAGGGTGGGCAAGCGGACCCTGACCACCTCTGTCCCACACAGGTTCTTTAAGCTGCACGAGCGCAAGTGCGAGCCCATCGTCATGACGGTGCCACGCAAGGTGAGCCCACAGCAGTCGCAGGAGAGATGGAGGGGGGGTTTTGAGGGGGACAACCCATCTCACCATGGTCTTCCTCATCCCTGCAGTCAGACCTCTTCCAGGATGACCTGTACCCTGACACACCGGGCCCCGAGCCAGCCCTGGAGGCAGACGAGTGGCTGTCGGGGAAGGACGCAGAGCCCATCCTCATCTCACTGCGGGATGGCTACGTCCCCATCAAGAACCGGGAGCTGAAGGTGGTCAAGAAGAACATTCTGGACAGCAGGCCCCCGCCAGGCCCCCGCCACAGCCAATCCACCTGCGACCCCGACTTCCCTGTGAGTGCCCTGGGGATGGGGGTGAGTGGGCAGGGCTGTTCTCCCCCTGCCCCCCATTGCGTGGGGTTTGGGGGGGGTTGGCGGAGGCTCCCCGGTGACCCTGCCTCTGTTCCCCCGACAGCGGCCAGCCTTGGAGGAGGTGCTGGAGGAGATCCGTGCCCTGAAGGAGACGGTCCAAGCTCAGGAGAAGCGCATCTCTGACCTGGAGAACAAACTCTGCCAGTTCACCAACGGCACGGACTAGCGCGGTGGCCAGGACCACGGGCAGGGCGAGGACTGCCCCGGCCCCCCCGGGGATTAAAGCCGAGTCCCTGCAGAGGGGAGGAGCCCAGAGCCGTGTTCTTTCCCCAGGAGCCGAAGCAGCAGGGAGGGGATTGACCCCCGACCCCCCCCCCGCCGGCATCAGTCGCATCCTGCTCCCGGGGTGGCCTGGCACCTTGGCACCCTCCTGCCACACCCGGGGGGGTCCCACTTCGGTGCCCACAGGCTTGGGGTGCTGAGCATCCCTCCTTGGGGACCTGCAAGCTGGGCGCCAGCATCCTTTCAGGATAGGGGGCTGCTGAGCACCCCCCGGCCAGGATGCCCTTGAGTGCGGTGCTACATCCCCCTCCCCAGAGCCCCCTTTGCCTCGCCCCTGCCCCATCACCCCCTCGGTGGGTGCTCCCAACCAGCTCTTTGCTCCTGGGTCCCCCTTTAATAAAGGGCTCAGCCACCTGTGGCCACGTGGAGGGTACGGGGGACGTGGGGTCTCCGAGCTGCAGGGGGGGTGTCCCTGCCCGCACCCTGCTGCCCGCACCCTGCTGCCCGCAGAGCCCCGGCACGGGCAGAGAGAGCCCGGGAGAGACAAACATTAAAGAGCGTTTATTGGTGTTGGCCGCGGTCGGAGCTGCTCGGGCTCCCCCGGCCCTGGCCCAGACGTCGCTTGTGGGGTGCATGGTGGGGGGCACCGGCTACGAAAAGTCCCAGGGGAGCGAGCCCGGCCCGCCCCCCACCCCCCACCCCTGCAGCCCCCGTCCCCCCGTGTGCAGAGGAGGAGCAGCCCGGGGTTAGCACCATTTGACGTAAGGTTTCTCTCGGGGTCAGTGCCCGGGACGAGGGGGTGCAGCGCTGCCAATGGGGTGGCATCCGAGCCAGGCGGGGAGGGTGCAAGCAGGGGGTGGGGGGGGGTGACACCAGTCGGCCTTTTGCAGACACCCCCTCGGCTGCCCCAGCGGACCCCCGCGCCGGGGGGGAGGAGGCTGTGCAGCCCCGTGCTGGCTGTGGGGTGCGATGGGGCTGAGACCCCCCCGTTGGCAGGCAGAGCAGCTCCCGGGTAAGTGCACTTGATAGCGCCTGGGCAGGGAGGCTGAGGGGGGTGGGCAGAGCCCCCCAGATCTGGGGGCACCCCAGGACCCCACACGACTGGCATCCCCACCCAGATGGGGCAGGATGTGCCCCCACCACCTTCCTGGGGTGAGGAGCTGAGCAGCACCCCATGAGGGGGTCAGGGCTGTCCCAGGGGTGGGGTGCAGTCCACAGGGCTGCCCCTCTGGTCCCTGCCACCCCAGCTGCAGGGCTGTCACCCACCCCCACGCTGTCCTGTTGCGGGGTGCCCTCCCCCCCCCCATACCCCAGTCCCACCCCAGCTCTGGGGACAAGCTCCCCAACGCTGCCTGCACCCCCTTTTCCCACTTGCCCTCTGCAGTGCTTGGGCTGGCTCTGCTCCCCCTCCGTGTCCCCATACACGGCACTGGCCACGTCCCCAGCCCTGTCAGGGTGGGTGTGGGGCTCAGGGGGTGCTGGGGATCACTGCTCCGTCAGCGAGAGCTGCAGGATCCGCTGCAGCTCCTCTTCCTCCTGGCGCGTCCGGCGCTCGGCTTCCTCCTGCTCCCGCGCCGACAGCGCCATGGCCAAGCGCAGCTGCTCCGCGTAGCTGGGGAACAGGGCGCTGGGCCCCCCCCCGCCCCCCCCCGGGGCCGGGGTGACGGGGGGACGGGGGGATGCCGTGTGCTGGGGAGTCCTGGGGGGTGTCAGGGTCTCAGCAGGGGTCCCCACGGGACTGGCACCCATTCCCGCTCCCCCCCCCAGGGGGGATACTGGCCGGACCTTACCAACCTGTCTCCTCGGCGGGCCTCGTGTGACATGGGGTGGGTGCCTGGCTTGCTGTTGGTCAGCGCTTCCCAGATGGTGACCTGTGGCAGAGGGGTGCTCGAAGGCTGGCAGCCTCCTCCCAACACCCCAGAACCCGGCCCTCCCCGCATGAGCTCTGACCCACCACTGCGGGATGCAGGGAGAAGGGTGGGATGAGCATCCCGGGGCAGAATCAGGACAGGGTGGGCAGCGGGGTCACCCAGACAGGGTGGGACAGGGACAGGAGGAGGCAGAGGGGGGTGGCAGTGCCCACCTGGTCGTACTCACTGCCCGCTTCCAGCAGGCTCTGCTGGATGGCAAACTGCAGCAGGTCATCCTCATCCTCCCGCAGGGCGTCCTGGTGGGTGCCCACCACGCTGTACCCCCGCGGCACCTCGAACAGGGCCGGGTCCATCTCGCACGCCCGGCACGAGGCTGCGGGGAAACAGGCGCCAGCATGGCTGGGCACCCCGCCGTGTCCCACCCCCCCAGCCACCCCGTCCCCCCCCCCGAAACCCCGCGTACTCAGGGAGCTGGAGCTGCTGACGCTGGAGGAGTCACTGCTGGGTGACGGTGCCTCGCTGCTGGGGCTGTGCCGCAGGGAGCTGACGGGCTCATCGCACCCGTTGAGGTTCCCAAAGGTGATGCGGGCGTTGAGGATGTGGAAGATGGGGATTTCTGGGGGAAAGGGAGAGGAGAAAAAAAAACAAAAAGCAGGGAGGGAAGCCGGCTGTGCCACCCGCCTCAGCAGCAGAGACCCTCCCCGCCCCGTACCGATCTTGACGGGGAAGCCGGGCGGGAGGCGCAGGGTGATGAAGTCCCGCAGCTTGGCGAAGAGCGCGTTGCTTATTGCCATGAGGTCGATGATGGGGGCAACCTGCTCGCAGAGGGACAGCGGGTGGTCCTCACACAGCCACAGCTTCGCCTTGAACCTGCCGGGGACAGGCACCGGGCTGGGGACCCCTGCCTGCCCCGCTCCGGGGGCTCTGCACTGCTCGAGGGCTGGGGAGGTGAGACAGGGGGGATCCCCAGTCTGTTCCTTCCCCCCCCTCACTTCTGCGTCTTGGTGGTGAGCTCCATGGGCCGCCCCATGTCCCGGTTGCCCAGCTCGAAGTTGGGGTTGAAGTACTCCTCAGGGGTGATGGCGGTGGGGTTGGCGTGGCTCAGCGTCTGCGTGATCAGCGTCTGCGGGACAGCCCGGGGCTGAGGCAGGGTTCTGACACTGGGGCTGCCTTCCCGGACCCCTGGGACACTCACCCCGTTGTTGGGCCCCACGTGCTGCTCAGCGATGCCCAGGAAGGATTGCAGGGGGGTCTTGCTGCCTGTTGGGAGGGGAAGGGTGAGGGCCAGAGCCGGCGGCAGCAACCTGCCCGCCCAGCCCACACCAGTGCCACCTTTGCTCTTGCCCTTGTGCTGGTCTGAGAGGTGCTCGGTCCGTGTCCGCGTGATCAGCTCCACGTTGGACGCGCCGTAGACCTGGCCAAGGAGGGGGGGATGGCAGAGGTGGGTACTCTGCCCCCCCAGCCAGCTGTACACTCCAGGCGGCTCAACCCCCTGCCCCTCACCTTGGCCTCATACCCATTCACCATTTCCGTCTTCTCGCTCCTCCAGCCCAGGATCCCAGACTTGTTCCTGGGGTGACACAGGGCACTGTGAGCGAGGGATGGACTCACTTGGACAGCCCAGGGTGCAAGCACCCTGGGGGGGCTGCACAGCCCCTGCTGGGGGGCTCAGTTCCACCCCCGGCCCACCTCTCAAAGGCAATGTTCTTGGTGTCGAGTTGGGTGGTGACGACAGGGGCTGTGAGCCGCCCCATCACCTGCTCCTCAGTGGGCTGCACAGCAGCCAGCAGCACCTCCTGGTCATGGCTGGCCAGGGCCAGCGTCTCCGAGTAGACCACCCGCCGGTCGTGGTCGATCTCCATCACCACCGCACTGGTATCTTCAGGGAAGTGGGGTCAGGGTACATGAGGACAACCACAGTCCCCACCGCATCACCCGGCTCCACTGCAGTGCCGAGGGGTTCTACCAGTGCTCACTGGGGGGGAGGAGGGGGTGGGCACTGGTGCTGGCTCACCTTGTCCCCGAAAGACGAAGCTGCGGTTGCCCCGCTGCCAGGTCATATGGTCGAAGCCCAGCAGTGTGGTGTCCACCCGCAAGTTCTGGCCACTCTTCCACACCTTGTAGGTGTCACTGGGGCAGATCTTGGACACCAGTGGCACTGGGGAGTGATGGTGATAGCCCAGCTGGGGATGGGGCCACCCTGCATCCCTGAGTGGGCTACCAGCACTGAGCTGGGTGAGGAAGGCATCTGGGGAACCTGACACCTTGGTGGGAATGGTGGGCTGCAAGCTTGGGGTGAAGGGAGGCAAGTGTCTCCCGTCCTGGGGATGGGTGCTGTGGGACTCTGATGGGAAACTCCTGCTCCACCCCCAGACACACTCTGCCCCAAGCTTACCCCAGCTGGTGAACTCCCACTTCATCTCCACATAGAAGTCCTGGGCCTGCGGAGAGCACAGTGTGGCCTGGAGAAGCCCATGGCCAGCATGGTCCCCACCCCAGCCCAGCGGCCCCTGCAGAAGGGCCGTACCTTGCGCAGCTTCTCCAGCAGGATGGGGATCCCAGCCAGGCGCTTGATGGCTCGCTGGTAGTCACGGTAGCGCAAGACCAACTGCACCAGCTCCAGGTCTCGGGTGCTCACGGCCTCCTGCAGGACTGCAGGGCAGAGAGGGACAGTGCCCAGGAGCATGGCATGGCACGGGGTGGCATGGCGTGGCACAGCACGGCAGAGCTGGCCACTGCGCAGGAGCCATGAGCATGTGCCACCACATGAGCTGTCCCTTCAGAAGGTGCAGCTCCAGACCGAGCACGGCCATGCCCATGCCCATGCCCATGCCTGTGCCCATGCCCAGGTAGCCCAACAGAGGAGGGAGGCAGTGAACGCCCCTTGCTCACCTGTCCAGCCACTGCGGTTCTCCTTGCCCACATCGGCTCCATGCTTCAGCAGCACCCTGGCACACTCGAGGTGGCCCAGCGTGGTGGCCAAGTGCAGGGGAGTTCGTCCTCGGGGGTCCAGTTGCTCAATGTCGGCCTGCTGGGAGGAAGTGGGTCTTGGGGATCACCGGGGTGGCTGGACCTTGCCCCTCAATGCCCTCCCACAGACGTGAAGTTCCCAACCAGGAAAGGCAGCCAGCATTTGATGGTATCTCAGAGAGCATCCCTATCCCTCAGCTCCCCAAGAGATGCACCCAGAAGGGCTCTCCCTGCTCCCCACAACCACTACCAGACCCATAGAGAGGGTGGAAAGAGTGTGGTGGTGGCTGCCAGCACCCAGTGTGACTTGGCACAGTCGGCCTATGCTGCACCCACTGCATGGGCATGGAGCAGGGCACAATACAGCAGTGGGGGGCACAGATGCACCATGGAGCTCTACACAGCTTGATCCAGCTGCAAGCTTGGAAAAAAAACCCACTTCTGGTATTTGGAGGTGGAGGAGGGGAAAGAGGGGGGTCTGCTGCCCAGTTGCCAGGCAGCAGCTGCTGGCAGCCCCCCCTCTGCCAGGGCCCAGAGCTCGGCAGGCGACGTGGGCTGCGGCGGGCGCACGTGTTCCCCTGCCTGAGCCGGGGGTGTGGGTGGCTGCGTGAGCGGAGCGGCTGCTTGGAGGATCCCCAGGCCCTGGGGAGCCGCACGTTGGGGCTGCGATTGTTTGTGCCAAGCCTGGAGCCTGGCACTCAGCCAGCCCCGAGGAATCCCTCGCCCGCTGGCAGCGGTGGTGGGCACCCCGAGCACCCACGGGCACTGCTCCCCATACAGGGTGCAGCACCACACCCATGCCCAAGGCTGGGGACGCAGCTTGGAGTCTGATGGAATGGGGGGGAAGCAGCTTCTACCCCCCCCAGCACGCAGTCAGGGCAGAAGCCTTGTGCCCGGAGAGGGGCAGTCGGATGCTGCTGGGGCAGGAGGCAGAGAAGACGAACCCCAAATCGAGGCACAGATTTTGGGGAGGCTGCCCCTGGGAGGACAAACGTGAGGTGCAGGACCCAAAGGTGCCAGCTGGGACCAGGCACCTCAGCAGTGCTTGGGGCCAGGCAGGGGTGGGGCATGGGCTCTCCAGTGCCCAGGTTCTCACCCACAGCAAGTCCCTGACCTAGTCTTGGGCATGTCCTGCAGTCCCTCTGCCCCAGGGTTGTCCCCACCCCTGCCCAGACTGTGGGCATCCCCACACGCCGCATCCCCAGGGGCTTTTCAGGCAGGGGGACCTCCCAGACTGCCCAAACTGACAGAGCAAAACAGCCTCCCCCCAGTTTCCCAGGAGCTAGCGTACTGCTCTAATGCTCTCATGCTCTCCAGGCGACTGCTGCTTCTTAATTGCGCTAATGAAATGACTCTAATTAAAGCAATCGCCCCCCAGCCGGGGGACGGGTGCTGCAAACTCAGTGGGGCTCCCCAGCTGCAGCCCTGCCCCAGCACCAGGCAGGAGAAGGGTCCCCGCTCTGGGGACGCAACACTGGAGCCAACCCTGGGGGACACTGCGTGACCCAGATTTCATCAGCAAAAGCTCAGCCCCAGGCCCTGGCACTGGGATGGCTCCAGCTCCGGGGCCTCGTCACAGACCTCCAAGCGCTGCTCCTCCTGGGACCGTGACACCTACTGGGAATGGGGACAGGGGTGGGGATGGCTTTGGGGTGGCAGTGGTGCAGCTCAGGGACACAGCTTGGCCACTCCTCCTATGCCAGCTGGGCACATGGCACAACACATCTCTGCCGGGGTTGTCCCTGGGTGGGTGGCCTGAGTACCCGCTCCCAGGTGGCAGCAGGGCCTGGGGTCAGCACAGGGAGGTGGTGCTGGGGGCTGCTGTCCTTGTGCAGCCCCAGATCCCTGCCATGTGTGACGGGGCAGGCTGCAGTGGGGGGTATCCTGGCACAACAGTCTCAGTACCACTGCCTGCTACGGCCTCGTGCTGCCCCTGCCCTGGGACCCTCACTCCCCAGGTGGAGGCAAGCGTGGACTGGAGCTCATGGTGACAATTCAGAGGTGACCTACACAGGGCCCTTAAGGAGACACAGAGATAAACAACACTACCAGTTTCCCCAGTACCTCCCAGCCTAAAACACCCTCACATGCATGAGCCACTGCCCCCACACAGGTCCCTGGGGTGGTGCGAGGGCAGAGCCCCCGGGCAGGGGGACACCCAGCCCCCAGCATCACGCAGCACCAGCCCCGACACGCTCACCCAGGAGATGCTCTGGCAAGGAAAAGAGCTGAGCAATGTCCCTGCATGTCCTGGACAGAGGCGGGGGGCTCAGCCTGGGCTGGCCCCCACCTCCTTCCCCCAGACCCCCACCTGCCCTGGGATGCGGTCTGCAGCACCCATGGGCTGCCCTGCGCACCCCAGGGGTGCACATGGGGCCAGCTTTGCTCTGGCCCTGCAAATGGCAGCAGGGGCAGTGGGGGGCCACGGCAGAGCCCCTCCCCGGGCCAGGCTTTGGGAGGGTGGGTTAGAAATCCTCTCTGCAGGAAAGTGGGGCCAGAGCCCCCCTCGCAACCCCTGCATCTCCCCGCACCCACCGAGCTGCCGCTGCCTGCACCCAGCTTTGATCTCTGCCGCGCTGGGCTCCTGGGAAAAACGACCCCAAATCTCCACGGAAATAAACCGGCTGGAGATGGGGTGGGGGGGCCGAGGAGATGCTGGCGCAGCCCCCCGGCCGGCCCCACAATGGAGGCGGGTGTGGCGGGAGCCATCGCCTGCATCCCAGGGAGAGCATCGCTGCGCGGCAGCCCCCCGTTCCGAGCATCGCCGGGGTCCATCCGGCGCGGCCCTCAGCACCTTGGTGTGCCGGGAGCTGGGCCGAGGGAGCAGGGATGCTCAGCGTAGCCTCGCCACCGGCCTTCCTCCAGCGCCTGCGGTTTCCTGCGTCTTCGGGGTTGGGTTTTAATTACCTGAATGGCAACGCCACGGGGGAGAGGGAGGCTGGGAACCCGGCTGGGTCGCGCCCGCGGCCCCGCTCCATCCCCGGCTGGCTGGGGGGGTTCCCAGGCTCGAGGACACAGGGGGTTCCCCCCCCCGAGAACAACCTGCCTGGCCTCCTGGGGCTGAGGGACTGTGCCTCAGAAGCATCGAGGCCCCGTGCCGTCCCCCTCGAAAGGGGCTCATCCTGCGGGTGGGGAGCTGGGGGCTGCACACACCGTGGGGCTGGAATCACCCCGAGAAGCAGGGTGCGGGTCGGGGTGCCGGGGACCCGCAGAGACCTATCAGGGAGTCGGGGGCACGTGGGGAGGGATGCTGGGGGCTGCGTGCTCCGGTGGGATGCAGGGCACCCGCGGGTGGTACCCAGCGCTCCGTCCCAGCCCCGGGGGCACCTGGCGCAGTCCCGGTGTGCAAGGGGACAGAGCCCTGACAACGGCGGGAGGGATCCCATCCCCACCCTCATCCCACCCCTCATCACCATCCTCATTCCAGCCCCGAGCAGGAGCCCGGCTGCAGCCCGGCAGCATTGCATCAGCCCGAGCCGAACCGGGCCATGCCCGGTTGGGTGCCCCCCCCTCCAATCCCCCTTCCCCGCCACCCCACCTGCTTGGCGCTGAGCTCCCGGTCCAGATCACGGGCTCGGTTGTGCCAGACGAGGTAGTGCAGCGGGTACCTGCCCTCCGGCCCCTTCCTGCCTGAGCAAGACGCGAGCATCCTCCGTGCATGCTGGAGCGGAGCGGCGCGGCGGGCGCGGCGCGGGGCGGAGCGGGGCCGGGCGGGGATGGGGGGGAGACGCGGGGCGGGGCGGCCACGGCACCTCCCGCACGGTGCTTCCCCCGCGCCCCCACCTCCCCCCGCACCGCCCGGCCTCATGGGACTTGTAGTCGCCCTGCCCGGCATCGCCCTCTTCCTCCTCATCCCCCTCGCCCCTCGCCTGCCCCTCCCCGCACCGCTCAGCCCATCACCGTGACCCCCGGCGCCTCCGGGGGTGGTTGCAAAGGGGCACCCCCTGTCCCTCAGCCTCCCCCCCCCCAAACCTCCACCCCCCCGGGTTGATTTCCCTCCTCCGGTCTGACCCCCTCTCCCTCCACGGGCCAGAGGGACCAGGCACATGGTGGGGCAGGGGCGAAGGCACGGGCTGTGCGGGGGCCGTGCAGGGTCCTCCGAGCCCCCCCACCCATCCCGAGCAGCGGCAGGCGCAGGCCCCCAGCCCCGTTTCCTTTTCCGCCTGCGTTTCTCCGGGGCGGGAGTCGTGTTTTCCGGCTGCTGCCTGAGAACAATGCGAGGTTGGGCCTCTCTCAGCTGCCCTGACCTCCCGCCGGCGCCACGCTCCCGGCCTCCACCCCGCTGCCCCCCACCCTGCCGGGAGCTGAACCCCTCACGTTAGTATTCTGCGTTCAGCAATGACAAAGGCTGTGGTGGTCGCATCCCCCTGCCCTGGTCCTCACGCAGCATCCCCCATCTCCCCAGCAGCCCTGCTGCACCATGACGTCATGAGCCATCTCCTCGGCAAACAGCAGTGAGGTCACCCATGGCACAGGCCGTACAGCCTGGCCCGTGGTGGTGGGGGCAGGATCCACCCTGGGGTGACCACGCTGCAGGGGTTTGACCTCCACACATGGCTTGGGGGCCCCCCGTAGTGATACCAGGGTGTCCCCAGGGTGCACCATGGGCTTATAGGATCCTAGAGTGGGGAACAGACCCCAAGTGGTCCCCAGTCCCCCCACCAACCCAAAGCTGGGGGTGCTGTGGCCCCCTCCACGTGTTCCCCAGTGCAGTGTCCTGACTGTCCTGCTGGGGTTGGCAGGGAACCTCAGGGTCCCCAGACCTGACCCTCTCTGCCTGCACTGCACCCCGGGAGGCACCTGGGATGGTGCCAGGGTGGGCAGTGGTGGATGTGCATGGGAGTGGGATGCACAGTGCCAGAGCTGGCACTGGGAACAGGACTGGAAGGTGTCCAGGGCTGGGTCTGGATCCAGGACAAATGCACAGAGTTGATGCTGGAGTGCTCAGAGCAGGATTGGGACAAGTGGGAGGTGCCCAGGAGTGTGACCAGGACCTGGGCCAGGACCAGAATCACAGGGGTGCCCAGAGTAAGGGGGATGAATAGGACCAGGGCTGGGACCAGGACCAGGACAGTGCCCTGGACTGAGAATGGAACCGGGAGGGCACCAAGGACTGGGACTGGGGTCAGGACCATGGGGTGCTCAGGAGCAGAAGCAGGACCGGGATTCAGGACAAGCGCTGAGACGGTGCTGGCGTGCCCAGGGCAGTGGGGAGGTGTCCGGGACCAGGACGGCACCGAGGACTGGGACTGAGGTCAGGACCAGGGGATGTCCAGTGGCAAGTGCAGGAGCAGGGGTTGCTCAGGAGCAGGGGTTGCTCAGGAGCAGGGGATGCCCCGGAGCAGGACCAGGGCCAGGGGGATGCCCAGGAGCAAACTGGATCGCACGGCACCGGGACCGGCACCGAGACCAGGGGCTGTCCAGGGCACCGGGACCGGGACCCGGCTGTGCCGGGGGCGGGTGCGGACGCGGGCGTTGT
>JANVCC010000196.1:1152113-1226289 GCA_025345505.1 Todiramphus chloris collaris
CCCGCCCCCCTCCCTGCCCTGCGCTGCCCCTTACGGCTCCAGGAGCCCCCCCTGAGACCCCTCGGTGTCCCCCGATGTCCCCCCCGCTGCATCCCCAGCACCCCCGTGAGCCCCCTCTGCACCCCATGGTGCCCCCCCATACACCCCGGCACCCCCACGAGCCTGCTCAGCACCCCGAGGTGCCTCCCCCAGTGTGCTCCCAGGGAGCTCTCTTGGATGTCCTACACCCCACAGCGAGGCCACCCCAGGGCCCCCCAGTGCCCCCTGCAGTGCACACCCTGTAGACCCCTGCGGAGCCCCCTGCTCTGCCCCCCCCGGAGCCCTCTGATGTGCCTCCAACACCCTGCTGAGACCCCCGGACCCCCTTGGCGAACCCTCTTGTACCCCCCCGGGTATCTCCCAAAACGCTCCAGCTGTGACCCTGATAACCCCCCCGTGCCCTCTGCAGTGACGCCCCAGTGGCACCCCGCGTGCCCCCGCTGTGCCCAGCGCCCCCCTGCTCCACCCACAGCCTCTGCACCCCTGGGCGTGGGGGCTGCTGGCACCGGCTTGGAACGTGCTGGGGGGTGCCAGCAGCACCAAAGACCCTGCAAATGGTGGGGTGGGGGGGAACACCCACCTCCACCCCCAGCACCCTGCAGCCAGCACCCACGCTGGCCGGATCCGCGCTTGGCGGTGCTGGCAGGCTGAGCCGGGCCGGTGGTGGCTGCGCTGCAAGCCAGAGCCTGAGCCCGGGCAAGACGATTCACGTCCCCAGCGGTGCCAGTGCCCACAGCCCCTACGCTGGGCATGAGCCCGTGGGCGTCACGGTGGGGGCAGGACCCCCGAGTCCTGCCCGTGGCTGGTGCGAGTGGCCCCACGGCGATGAATGAACCAGGGCCGGGAGTCGAGGCTCGTTCCAAGCCGGCCCAGGAAAGCTGCCCGCGGGCCAAGGCTGTGCCGAAATTATTCCGGCCACGTGCCAATGGCCGGATCCTGCCAGGAGAGCCCATGGCACGCGTGGGCGCGGGGCTGCCCTGCCTCCGGGCGCGTCCCCTGTGCCGGTGGGCAAGTGGGGGGTGCAGGGGTGCCCGGGGTGGTGCTGAGGCTCTCTGCCTGGAGCGGGGGGAAATGGAAACCAGTTTCTTCCAATCTCTTATCACCCGGCAGCCATGTGAGGAAATGAGTTATAAAGTCCAGAGGCCACTTCCTACCGTGCCGGGAGCACCCGTCGCTGCTGTCGGGGATGCGCTGCCTGGCCCTGCATGGTGGGGTGCCCCTGGGGTCCTCTGCTCCCTGTACCCGGCTCCCTGGGCCGGATCCTGCACCGCTGGCCCTGTGCGGGGATGCCAGCCGGCCCTTCACCAGTGCGGTGCTGAGTGCTGGTGGTCCTGATGCCAGCCCACATCCCAGTGCAGGGACAGAGATGCTGGGTGGGCTCCAGGGTCCTCCCAGGGTTCAGAGCATCCCTGTGCCACAGCTCCCCAAGCCCCCCTGCATCCCACCGCATCCCGGCTGCGGGAGGGGTGCCACCCCAGGGGTACCCCAGATCCGCCTGGTTGCAGGGCCGCAGGCAGCCTCGCTGCCCGGCTCCCCCCGCACAGAGCGTCCTGTTCCCGGCAGCACCCCGTGGGCAGCGGGCGCGAAGGCACAGATGCCACCGCGCCGGCTGCCAAGGCGCTGCCATCTGTGTGCTCAGGGCTGCCAGGCTTGGGGGGGAGGCACTGCTTCCCCCCCTGCCCCATCTACCGCACCTCGGCTGGGGGTCACTGCAGCACCGTGGGGCTGGGTACTCCCCAAAATGGCATCGCCAGGGCTTGGCTGCCGGGGGCAGTTTGGGGCAGGGGTCTGGGACCTCAAGGGGAGGAAGGAAGCGGGGGAGGCTTGGCTGCCTGCTCACCTTCCTCTGTGGGGTCTCAGGGCCACTGTCACCTCCTCAGAGCCATCGTAACTGGCCAGTGCTGCCACCCCTCGAGGCCCTGTACCCCCTGGGCTTGGGGCTCCCTGTTCCCGTGGGGCAGGGCGGTGTTTGTGTGGGTCCTACAGAAACAAGGGGTGGTGGGGCTGGGCAGAAGCTGGCAGAGTTCCCTGCAGTGCTCAGCAGAGGGGCTGCCCAGGCACGGTTCGGTTCGGTATCATCACCCACTGCCTGACTGCTCGGGAGGGACCTGTGACCCGGGAGGCGTGCCCTCCAATCCTGCCCTTGGGCATCGGTGGCCCCAGAGTCACCCTGTGGGGCCAGATCCCACCCCACGCCAACCCCAGGCCCCATTTTTGGGGTGCGGGTGTGGGGAGCTGCCACTCGGCTGGGAGTGGGGCCCCCACGGGTGCCGGGGCTGGTGCCAGCGCGGGGCCAGCGCAGCCGCTCAAACGGTCCTTTGTTCCCAGCGGGGACACAAAGGGCTCCAGTCCGGCTGAGCTGGGACTGGGGCTGGGGGGGTATGGCAGTGTGGGGGGCCACAGCACCTGCCCTGAGAGCTGGGGTACCCTGCGGGCATGGCCTGAGGTAGCGTGCTGAGGCTGCAGAGCCACTGACCACCGTACGTGGGAGCCCACGGGCTAGAGGTGCCCACCTACTGGGGCGACATGCTGCCTCCATCCAGGACCGCCACAGAACGCCCAGCTTGGGGCTTAGGGCGCGCATGGCCTCTCTGGGTGCTGCACCAAGTCGGGGTACCCCTGCTCAGGGTGCACGGGCGTGGGGCTGGCATCATCCCTGCCACTGGCCGCCCTGCTGATGGGGGAGGCCAAATCCTGCCCCCTGCTTTTGGCTAACGCCTGGTTGCTATGGGAATCCTGTGGGTTTCCCCTGGTGATGGGCTGAGCCCCTCATGGTTGCCTGGGAAACAGTGTCTGTGGCAACGCATCCCCCTCCCTGGCAGCAGCAGGGTGGATGGGGAAGGGACCTGGGTGGTGGGGACACCTGGTGAACCCTCTGCCCTCGGTGCCACCCCGCAGACCCCGGCTGGGCCTCCATCAACCGCGGGGTGCTCATCTGTGACGAGTGCTGCAGCGTGCACCGCAGCCTGGGCCGCCACATCTCCATCGTCAAGCACCTGCGCCACAGCCCCTGGCCCGCCACCCTGCTCCAGGTGGGTGCTGGCCCCGTGGGGACACGGTGGGGACACACATGGGGACACCCTCCCCCTCAACACCCACCGGGCCCTGCCTCTCCCCTCAGATGGTGCACACCTTGGCGAGCAATGGGGCCAACTCCATTTGGGAGCACTCGCTGCTGGATCCAGCCCAGGTGCAGAGTGGGCGCCGGAAGGCAAACCCCCAGGACAAAGTGCAGTAAGTACCCGCCGTGCCGTGGGGGGGGGGTCAGCACCAGCCGAGCACCCTCCCTCACCCCACAACCTGCCAACACCCCCAGCCCTACCAAGTCGGAGTTCATCCGCGCCAAGTACCAGATGCTGGCCTTCGTCCACAAGCTGCCCTGCCGGGACGACGACGGCGTCACTGCCAAGGACCTCAGCAAGGTGGAGCACGGGGTGGGGGTGCAGGGACCCCCCACCTTGGCGGTGAGGACCAATCCCCTCCTTACTGGTTCTCTGTCCCCCAGCAATTGCACTCAAGCGTGCGGACGGGCAACCTGGAGACCTGCCTGCGCCTGCTCTCACTGGGTGCCCAGGCCAACTTCTTCCACCCGGTGAGCACTGGTGGGACTCAGGGTCCCCTGGGGACAGTGCTCATGGTCCCTGGAGATGATGCTGGGCTTGGCGGGTCACGGGGGTGTCCCAGACCCCCACCCCATGGGCAGGCTCTGCGGCTGAGGCTGCCCGTGCCCACAGGAGAAGGGCACGACGCCGCTGCACGTGGCTGCCAAGGCTGGGCAGATCCTGCAGGCAGAGCTGCTGGTGGTCTATGGTGCCGACCCCGGGGCGCCCGATGTGAACGGCCGGACCCCCATCGACTATGCCAGGTGAGGGTGGGGAGTGGGGAGGGTCGCCCCTGCCCGCACCCCCTCCTTTAGGGCGGGCATCACCCCTGCCCATCCTCCCACAGGCAGGCAGCCCAGCACGAGCTGGCGGAGCGGCTGGTGGAGTGCCAGTACGAGCTGACCGACCGGCTGGCCTTTTACCTCTGCGGCAGGAAGCCGGGTGAGCGTGAGGGTCCGGGCAGGGGGGGACTCAGCCCCAGGGCGAGCACAGGGCCCCGCTCACCACCCCTCTCTTTGCGCAGACCACAAGAACGGGCACTACATCATCCCGCAGATGGCTGACAGGTGAGTGCCCGGTGCCTGTGGCCCTGCCGCCCTGTTTCATGTCCCCCCTGGCGTCCCCACTGGGCCGAGGGGGGGACCCTGGTCACAACCCTGTGACCAGCACTGGAGCATCCCTGGGGAGGGCGGGGTGGGGGGGTCCGTGTGCCCGCACGTTTAACATCCGCCTTTATCCTGTTCTTCCCTCCGCTGCCTTCTCCGGAGCGCAGGGTGCGCCCAAAGTGCATGGCACAGAGGTATTGTCCGCTCGGCTCTCGGCTCTGGGGGCCCCCCCGTGCCGCTGGCACGGGTCCCCCACTGCAGCCCTGGCTGCTCGGCCCAGCCTGGCACCTGGGGGCCACCCGGGGAGGGGGGTCCCGCTCGCCCCCTGCCACCTCATCCCCCTGTGCCTGCCCAGCCTTGCTCAGTGAAGCCCTCTGCGCCTTGGGAGGGGAAGTCCCTGTCATGGTGGGGTGCAGCTGGGGACCGTTTTGGTGGGAGCGGGCCAGGAATAACCCCCACGTTGTGTCTCCCCCCTGCCCGCACCCCCCAGCCTGGACCTCTCTGAGCTGGCCAAGGCAGCCAAGAAGAAGCTCCAAGCGGTGAGTGGGGGCCGGGGCAGGGCTGGGCAGGGGGGGTCCCCTCTGCTCCACCCCCATCCCGCCTGTGACACTGTCCCCATTCCCGCTGCAGCTCAGCAACCGCCTCTTCGAGGAGCTGGCCATGGACGTCTACGACGAGGTGGATCGCCGGGAGAATGACGCGGGTGAGCGGGGGCTGTGGGGTGCAGCCCCCCCAGGGCTGGGGCTGGGACAGACGGCGTGGCGCGGGGAGGAGCAGGCGGCGGGGCCGCGGCCCAGCCTGGCGCTCCCCCAAATCTGCATCCGTCCGCCGGGACCGCAGGCCCCTCCTTCCTCATTCCTCCAGCCGGGGAGGTTTTCTCAGCGAGAGGGGCCGCAGCTGGGTGCCGGGGCTCGGGGTGCTGCTGGAGGTGGGTGTTGGGACCCCCCGGGCAGGGGGGCTCTGCCTGGAAGGGTGCCCTTGAACTGGGGGGTGGCAGAGCGGGGGCCACCCCCTTTCCATGGCAGGGTGGTCAGCCCCAGGCACACCAAACCCTCTCCCCGCCTGCTGGGGGGGGCAGGGGGAGGGCAGAGCTGGTGCCCCGAAGGGTGAGAACTAGGGGGTCCCTGCTGGGGGGGCACGGGGGGGGACCCCAGCCCCACGGGGCAGTCGGGGGAGGCCATTCCCGTGATCCTGGCCGGGCTCCGCTCCCAGCCCTGGCAGGCTGGCCCTGCGCCCGCGCCTGCGTCCTGCCGGCCCCGCCGCCGGCCCTGGGCCCTGTGGCCTGCTCACTCTGGGGGGGTCTGGTCCACGCAGCCCCCCCCAGGGGTCTGACACCAGGTGCCTGCCCGCAGTCTGGCTGACGACGCAGAACCACAGCACGCTGGTGACGGAGCGCAGTGCCGTCCCCTTCCTCCCCGTCAACCCCGAGTACTCGGCCACGCGCAACCAGGTGAGCCCCCCTCCAAGCCCCGAGAAACCCCTGCCTTGCACCCCGACCCCTGCTCACCCCCTCTCCCTCCCCAGGGCCGGCAGAAGTTGGCCAGGTTCAACGCCAGGGAGTTTGCCACCTTGCTTATCGACATCCTCGGGGAAGCCAAGCGCCGGCAGCAAGGGAAGAGTCTGCTGAGCCCCACAGGTGAGGGACAGAGGGGCAGGGATCAGGGGACTGCACACCCCACCCCCCCCTTCCCCCACCCTGTGCTCAGCACCCCGCTGCCCTCCCCCAGACGCCCTTGACTACTCGCTGAGGAGCCAGAGTGACCTGGACGACCAGCACGACTACGACAGCGTCGCCTCTGACGAGGACACGGACCAGGAGCTGCTGCGCAACGCCTCCCGCAACAACCGTGCCAGGGTGAGCGCTGGAACCCCTGCCTCAGACCCTCCCAAGCCCTCGGCTCCAGGGTGCCGGTGCTGAGCCCCTCTCCCCACAGAGCATGGACTCGTCTGACCTCTCGGACGGCCCCATCACACTGCAGGAGTATCTGGAGGTGAAGAAGGCTCTGGCTGCCTCTGAGGCCAAGGTGCAGCAGCTGATGAAGGTGAACAACAGCCTGAGCGACGAGCTGCGCCGGCTGCAGCGCGAGGTGGGTGCAGGGCCAGGGGGCCCCCCGCCCTCGACATACCCTCCTCCTTGCTGATGCCTCCCCCCACTCCTGCTTGCAGATCCACAAGCTGCAGGCAGAGAACACGCAGATCCGGCAGCAGACGGTTCCTGCGCACCCAACACCGACGCCCAGCGAGCGGACGGAGCACGGGCACCCACCGGGCACAACCCCCCCCCACCGCCGGGACCGCCAGGCCTTCTCCATGTACGAGCCGGGCTCGGCGCTGAAACCCTTCGGGCAGCCGGTGGAGGAGCTGGTGACGCGGCTGCAGCCCTTTGGCGCTGGTGTGAGTGTGCTGGGGCGGGTGGGCGGGCAGTTTTTGGGGTGCCAGTCCCCCCAGGGTGCTGGGTCCCGTCCCTGCGGGGCCGTAACCTTTCCTGTGTCGCCAGGAGGTGGAGGACGAGGCTCTGTACTCCATGCACATCCCGGCCAGCGTGTACCGGGTAAGGGGGGCCGCGGCGGGGGCGGCTCCTGCATGGGACATGGTGGTTGTCACCCTCCTGGGACGGTCCTGGGTAGTCCTGCCCCCCCCCACCACTCTGCACCCCATGGGTCAGGCCTGGGACCTTCCCAGGAGACAGTGGCCATGGGAAGTCCCTGCATGCAGGGCAGCAGTGTCCCCAGTGCTCGTCCTCCCCTGCACGTCACCAGGATCAACTCTGGACCCTTTTGCATCCCATTCAGCACTGGCTTCTCCTCTCTTCCCTCTCCAGATCCGGAAAGGCCCATCTGCATCCTCAGTGCCCTTTCCCCCATCCTCCCCACTGCTCTCCTGCCCGCCTGATGGTGCCCGGCACATGGTGATGTACTGGGGAGGGGGGCAGCAGCTCCCGGGGGGGGTCCACCCCAGTCCTGCATGGGGATGGCGCTGGGCAGGGCCTGACGCTGCTCCTCTCCCCTCCAGAGCAAGCTGGACCGTCACGGCAGTGGCACCGACAGTGACTATGACAACACGCAGGCGGGTGAGGTTCTGATCAGGTGAGTGCCAGGGCTGGGGACTGTGCCAGGGACACGGGGTGTGGCACTGACCCTGTGTGTTGGTCGGTCCCCGCAGCATGGAGGGGAAGCGGTTTGTGGAGCTGAACAAGGATGAGGATTTCCCCCACGAGCTGGACCCGCTGGATGGGGAGCTGGACCCCGGGCTGCCCAGCACGGAGGATGTCATCCTCAAAACTGAGCAGGTCACCAAGAACATCCAGGAGCTGCTGCGGGCAGCACAGGAGTCCAAGCACGACAGGTAGAGCTGGGGCATGGCCATGGGGGCCCTCTGGACCCCACTGGTTCCAGGGACTGCTTGGACACGGGGCCATCTCTGCCACCCCGTAGTTGGGAGCCGTTGTCCCTCCTCAGCCCTCACCCTCTCTGCTTCCCCCCAGCTTTGTGCCCTGCTCGGAGAAGATCCACTTGGCTGTCACAGAGATGGCATCACTCTTCCCCAAGGTAAGAGGGGTGGGAGGGTCCCCTGGGTGGTGGGGTCCCCACCAGGCACCATCAGCTCTCTCTGGCAGGGGTCCTGTCACTGCTCCTCTGCCCCACTGCAGAAGCCGGCGCTGGAGACGGTGCGGAGCTCGCTGCGGCTGCTCAACGCCAGCGCCTACCGGCTGCAGAGCGAGTGCCGCAAGACCGTGCCCCCCGAGCCGGGCGCCTCCGTGGACTACCAGCTCCTGACCCAGCAGGTCATCCAGTGTGCCTACGACATCGCCAAGGCCGCCAAGCAGCTGGTCACCATCACCACCCGTGAGAAGAAGCAGTGAGCGCCGGCCCGCGTCCCCCCCGCACCCCCTTGGCCCCCGCGCTCTCCGTCTCTCCCTCCCCTCCGGCAGCGGCCGGCACCCGGGGTGAGCGCGGCTGCAAGTGGCCTTTAGCCCACAGGGAGCCGGGGCGCCAGGGGAGCCCTCCCGAGCCCCCCGCGCTGCCGAGGAGCTGGTGCTCAGCCTGCGGGGTGGGTGCCCGCGTCCCCCTGTACAGACCCCTGCCCGCCCTGCGGCACGCGCCTAACTTATCCTGTACATAGCCTGTGTAGCTGTCCGTGGCGGCGGTGGCCATGTACCCCCCTCTCCCCCACCGAAGCCCCTCGCCGGGCGGCCGGTACCCCCGGGGTCGCCCGCAGCGTTACACTGGACCGGGGCGCCCGTGGGTCCCCCCTCCCCGGGCGTCCCCCATCCCCCTGCCCCAGGGCCACGCTCCCTCCTGTAAGATGTGTCCTTGTACATTTGTATCAATAAAGGTGTGAGCATTGCACGGGTCCCCGGCCCCGGCCCCTGCGGCAGTGGGGGGTTCTGCCACCCCCCCGGGCACGGCTGCAGGGGATTCACCCGCCCGGCGCCAGGCAGGGCTGGGCCACGTGTCACTCCCATTTCACCCAGTTCCCTTGGCCCCAGCTAGTGGCCAGTCACGCCGTCCCCAGCACAGCCCCGCCGGCCCTGCTTGCCCAGCCCCAGGGCAGGGCTTTCTCGTGGCCCCGCCATCGCTTTGCCAGCCCAGCGAGCGCCGGGGCTGCTGGAAGGGGCTCCCAGCGCTCCCGTGATGTCCCCCGAGGGTTTGGTGGCTGCAGCCGCCCTGCTCGTCGGCCTGGGCCTCCTGGCCTGGTGCTTTTGGGCAGGGAGGCTGGAGGAGCCTGCAGACTGGGGAGAGGAAGAGGAGGGAATCCCTTTCATCACCGAGGACGGCTCAGGGCACTGCAGGCTGCTCTGCAAGCCCTCGGCACTGGCCCAGCACTTGGTACGGAGCTTGGGGCGGTCGTCGGCACTGTGGGGGGGCCACTGGCCCTGGCCGCACTGGCCCCAGCTCCAGATGCTGCGGCAGCTCCTGCAGTTGCCCGAGCCGGAGCCGGTGGTGGCCCGAGAGCTCCTGCAGCTGCCTGACGCTGGGCTGGTGGCCCTGGACTGGCTGGTGGGGCCACAGGGGGCCGGGAACAGCAGCGAGGGGAGGGGACCCAGCTCAGTGCTGCTGCTCATCCCCAATGCTGCTGGGAAGGTGACGGGGAGGCTGCGGGAGCTGGGGCTGCGGGCGCTGGAGCGGGGCTTCGTCCCCGTCATCTTCAACCGCCGGGGTCACAACGGCTGCCCCCTCACCACCCCCCGGCTCCAGCCCTTTGGGGACCCCGGGGACCTGCGGGAGGTGGTGACCTACCTGCGCTGCCGGCACCCCGGTGCCCCGCTGCTGGCCATCAGCGAGGGCTCGGGCTCGGGGCTGCTGCTCGCCTACCTGGGGGAGAGCGGCTCCTCCAGCCGCCTGGCCGCCGCCGCCTGCATCTCCCCGGTCTTCCGCGGCCGGGACTGGTTTGAGGCTGGGATGCCCTGGCTCTACGAGTGGCCGCTGCTCCTGCACCTCAAGAGGGGACTCAGCAGGTCAGTAGGGGTCCCCTGGGCCTGGGGTGGGAGGGTCGACCGAGGAAGGGGTGAGCTGGGAACCCCTGGGATAGCCTTGTGGGGGCGGGGGGGGGGGTGTGCAATGGGTGCTGCCGGCGGCATCGGGAGCCCCAGCGTGGGTGCAGAGGTGCTGAGCGCAGCAAAATGTGCTGGTTAATGAACACCAGCCTGGAGTTGGCTGCTGCAGGGCCAGCATGGCCACCACTTGCTCCCCCGACCTGGTATCTCGGGGTCCCCTGGCCAAGAGCTGCGTCACAGCAGCACTGGGTGGGTTGGCAAAGCCCCTGTGCCACTCTGGACCCTGGGGGCTGAGCAGGGCTGGCCACCCCCACCCCGCTCTGCTGCTTGCCCCAAAACCCAGCCCTGCGTATCTGCCCGGGGGGTTGGGAGGGGAGAACATGACCATCAATTCCTCCCCAGACCCCGCCCCAAGGGCTCAGGAGCCTTGTTGCCCAACGCTGGCATGCTGGGGATGCCCAAACGCTGCCCTGAGCTGGGACGGAGACAAACTGCCCTGTGCCAAGGCCTTACACAAGCACCATCTCCCAGGGTGCTGCTGAGAGCTCGGGGAGGGGTGGGTGGGAAGGGTCCCCTCAGAACAGGGCAAACAGGTGCCAGGCTGACCCTCAGCAAAGCCCAGGTGGGTGCAGCCAGGCACAGTGCTGGGGTGCTGGGGGGGGGGTGTCTGTTGGCTGGTGGGCAACAGGGTATTGTGTTGTATCCACCCTCCCCCCCCCCCATTTCCCAACACCCATTGCAAGCAGTGCTGCCATGGCAACAGAGCAGTGCTGGCTGCCTCCCGTTGCTATGGTAGCTGGGGTGGCTCGGGCTGCAGTGTGGGGATCCCACTCACCCAGCATCCCCAGCAAGCCATGGAGACAGGACCCCCAAACCAGCTGCAGGGGGGCTCAAGGCCACCCCTAGTCCCTGTGTGCAGGGCCATGGCTGGAGGGCAGCCCCACCTCAGCTGCTTTGTGCGGGTGCATGAGCCGGTGGCAGCTCCTGGAGAGGAGAAGGCTCTGGGGAGACCTTGTAGCCTTTCAGTGCTTAAAGGGGCCTGTCAGAAAGATGGGGACAGACTTTCAAGCAGGACCTATTGGGACAGAAACAGGGATGATGGTTTGAAACTAAAAAGGGGAGATTTAGACCAGAGAGAAGGAAGGAATTTTTCATGGTGAGGGTGGTGAGACCCTGACCCAGGCTGCCCAGAGAGGTGGTCACTGCCCCATCCCTGGCACCATCCCGGGTGAGGTTGGCCAGGGCTCTGAGCACCCTGCTCTAGTTGCAGATGGCCCTGCTCAGTGCAGAGACTGGATGAGCTTTAAAGGTCCCTTCCCACTTAAACCATTCTATGATTCCCCACGACCCCCAGCCCACAGCCGCCACCCCATCCTCATCCCTTCAGGTACATGGGGTCCCTGGCTGAGGTGGTGGACATGGACAGGCTGCTTTGCAGCCGCTCACTGCGGGAGCTGGAAGAGACCCTCTTCTGCCGGACCAAGAGCTGCCCGACCAGCTGGGAGGCCTACTGGGAACGCAACGAGCCGCTGCGCGACGCCGACGAGGCGGCCGTGCCGGTGCTGTGCCTCTGCAGCGCCGACGACCCCGTCCGCGGCCCCCCGGCCCGCAGCCTGCCCTTGGAGCTCTTCCGCAGCAGCCCCTACTTCTTCCTGCTGCTGACCCCGCGCGGGGGCCACTGTGGCTTCCCCCGGCAGGGTCCAGGCCGCTGCTGGGGCCACGAGGCCGTGCTGGAGTTCTTCAGGGCCATGGCCGAGTTCCTGCGGGGAGAGGAGCGGAGGAAGGGGCTGCCGCGGCCCCGCAGGTGGGGGGGTCCCACCACCGAGCCCCCCGTCTTCACTTGGCAGAGGTCCTACACCCGGTAGACCCCCGGCAGGGGCCCCCGTGCTTTGGGGGGGGGTGGGGAGGGGGGTCAGAAAGACAGGCAGACACTCCGTGTACTAAAATTACTTTATTACAGTTGATTTTTTTTTTTTTTAACATTTCCTTTGCTATGATACAAAGGATACTTACAAACAAAATATTACATATGACATTTTTTTTCTCTTCTCTTATTTTCTGACAACTTGGTAACAGCTTTAAATGCACAATCTATACAATTAATACAGGTTATATATGAGCTATAATGTATGTTGAACCAGAAGAATACCAGAATACTGACAATATACTGTACATTAAGCCTTACCAGTTAGTGCTCGTGGCATTTTCTACCAGAAGGAAAACGCACACCTGTAGATTCACTCATACCAGCTGGTGCTACCAGACATGGAAGCAGGAAGGAGTTTAATTCCCCTGGTTAAATCCTTCACGGCCCATCACCGCAGTGCTGGGCCTGGAAACCTCAGACCAGTGTTCATAGTAAGACAGCAGATATGTGTGTGTTTTTAGTAACTAACGCTCTGCGGCACAAAACCCATCGGCCGGGAGCCTTCCCCTGGCACCCGGGCTCGGCCGTAGCTGGGCGATGCCCCAGAGCAGACGGCCACGGCGCTGGGGCCGGGCACTGGGCGAGCTCTTGTTGGGGAGCTGGACCTCCTTAGGGAGAGGGAGAGGAGGAGGAGGAGGAGAGGAAAAGCAGCAACAGCTTTGCTGTCGTCAGCAGGCAGCTCTTGGGTTTGTGCACATCAACAGGCAGGTGCCGAGGGGGGAGGGCAACCCAAGGGCCGTCGCTCCCCTGGCCGAATTGCGGGGCTGGGGCCCCGGCTGCACTGGGAGCTGGTGCCCAGCAAAACCTCAGCAGGGCTGGGAGCTGCCGTTGGGGACCTGCTCGCCGGGGAAGCTTTGCTTTTGTTTCGCAGCCAAAGCTAGAGTTGTGTGGCTACAGGTGTGCACTTCCCCTCCTCCCGCCCTGGTCTACGTCAGACTGATAAGGTTACATTTTTGTTTTGTTTGGTTGGGTTTTTTTTGTGTTGGGTTTTTTTTTCTGTTTTGGATTTTTTTTTGGATTTTTTAATTTTTTTTTTTTTTAAAGCAACCAGCAAGTGAAGTGTTTTTAGTTGACTGGCAAAAGACCTGGCATTTGCACAGAAGCTGCAAATGGAAAGCAGCCATCCCCTCCTCCCACCCACTGCATCCCAGTCCAGAAAATCCCAAACTGTTGGCAGAAGAAAGAAAAAACAACAAAAAAAAACCAGGGGTGGAGGAGAGGAAGGGGAGGGGGGGAACAGGTTGGAAAATACCAGGTTTGAGTTAACATTTCCTCGACTTCACACAACGCTTGTGCAAAAAGAAACAAAATGAAACCCCCAAACAAACAAAAACCAAAACCAGAAACATGCTGGAAATAATGAAAACAAATGGAAAGTAATATATAAAATTAAAAATATAAATAGGATGTCTGGCTGACTGGTAGAAGAATAGGTCATTTAGGTTACAAAAAGGAATATACATTCAAGAGGCTCTGAACCCAGTGGGGTAACTGATGTTAAACTTGTGTTAATAGTTAGGCTAGAATTCTCAAGTTTGTCTTTAAAATCTTCACAATACAAGCAAGCTATTTTTAAAAAATATACACTATACACACCTCACACAGCTTCTCCTATCCGTATTACACACCTTACGCTACCCTCCCGTCCACTAACCCGGAGGGGGGGCTGTGCCCCCCTCCCCGACCCGCCGGCCCCACAGTGTCGGTGGGGCAGCGATGGCTGCAGAGCCCCCGGCAGGTCCCTTGGCCCTCCACGGCTCACCACAACCTTCCCGAAGCATTTACAAGTCACCAAAGGGCTGTAGCCTTTTATGTTATACACACTTCACTTCGTAACGTTAATTATTTACATCAGGGCTGCCCCCCATCTTTTAGCTGTTTCTAGGCAGGTAAAAAAAAAAAAAAAAAAAAAAAGAAAACATTCCTGTTCCAAGCAGGCAGGGGGAAGAGCTGCGGGGGGTTAGAAGGGAAGAAAAGCTGAAGAAAGGAAGCGGGTGGTTTGCTTGCCAGAAGCCAAACCTGTACACACACACATATGCCTCTCCTTCTCTGATCCTCGAATCCTCACAAGCTCCCGTCTCCTACGACCTCCAGGACACGCAGCCCCGGAGAGCACGGCCTCACTGGCGCTCCGACTCCTCTGCTCGCAGCTTCCTGGGACGCTCAGCAAAGCTATTCTCCCCTCGCAGACTCGCCTCTGCCACAAGACGAGGAGCACGGGTCCCTCCTTCCTTCCCACCCCTCCCTTGGTGGCGGGTCTCGCAGCGCAAGCCGGCCGGGGCCAGGACAGGGACCCCGAGACCCCCGCCAGCCACCACATCACAGCCCCAGACTCGCCCTGGGTGCCCGCTGCCGGGGGCAGTTGGGCTCCACCGGAGCAAAAGCACCGCTGCAAAAGCAGCAGTGCCATACTTGAGCCTGTTAACAACCCTGTGCCGATCCATAAACTCTGCTGAGCTCAGAGTTGCCATAGAAATGCGTGATCCTGGCACTAAAAGCAGGCAACGATCTGAAATGAAAGTCTTTGTTTTCTTTTTTTTTACCCTCCAGTGGGTTTAGATGATCTCGGGTTTAAGACAAAAAGCAGTCAGAAGGGGAAACCAGATCATTTCTAGAGAGGTTGAAAAAGAAGAGTCATAAGCCAGTATTAAACTGCAGCAAAGACCCTGAACTCAAGTTCCCAGGGAGTTCAGCTCCACAGAAAGCTCGAAGCCACCACCCCACCCTGGCAGCACCAACTGCCCGGCGCACGCTGCCGACGGGGGGGAGATTCCCCCCGGCTGAAGGCTGGCAGCTGAAAGCCCCGGGCGAGCGGCCGTGGGTCCCCCACCCCTCTGCGCCTCCCCAGCTCGCAATATTTAAGCACAATTCCTTACAGCATCACTTGGACAAGTCTCGGGATTAGATGCATGCTGAACTACGACTGGCAATTACAGTAGCTTTTTGCTAGCTGGCACAGACTGGATCTATAAATTTTAGTACAAAAACTTAAAAAATACAGAAACTAGGTCAATTTGTTAACTACATATTTACAGATAATTACAATTCTTTTCACTCACAATAATTCAACTAATTGTCAGTGAAAATTCAAACTGTGCATGTTCTGAGGTACCCGTACTCAAGGGTGGGGAGCGGGGCAGGGGACCGGAGGGGCGAGTTGTGTGGGGGGGGGGGGGGAAGATCCCCCCGGGTTTGTTCACATCCACGGGGGCAACGCTTGGCCCTCCTGGTTCCTGGACTCAGTGTGTGCACTCAGAGAAAGCGAGGAGAGGGGGAACCGATTTCGGGGTTGTTTTTTGCCTAGGACATGTCTTTAGGATGTTTGGAGGACGCTAGACGGGTGCCAACAGCCACATACTGAACTCCTCCCCGACCCCCATCCCCAGAAGAGCCTCCAGGTGAAGTGCAAGTCCTGAGCCCCACAGCTCGGTGGTTAAGGTGCTTGTTTGCCAGCAAGTCCATTTCCTAAGTCCCTCTCTAGCTGACAACGGCCTCTCCTTCCCCAGCAGGGATGCAGCAGCCAGGGGCACAGCCTCAGCTGCCTGAACCTCACTGTGCAACAGGAACCTGGGTTATCTGCTGCCACCACCCCCCGTGGGGCCATGTATACTGGAACCACCAGAGCTATCAACTGGTTTGTTTTTTTCCCCTGGCTGTAAACAGCTACCCACAGCCTTCCAAAGCGCCTCACACATATTTCTCAACAGATTCTGGCTCAATTGACTTGTAAAAGTGCAAACTGAAACAAACACAGCAGAGGGACACCGACCAGCATCCCTGTCTGGGCATCCACCAATCCTCCATCCTTGGCACGTGGCTCTGGGCTCACTGCCGGGGTGGGAAGGTACCCCAAGCAGGAGCACAGCTAAAGATGACACTATTCCTTGTGAAAGGGTAAGGAATGTCCCCGTCAAACCAGAGTCTCTCCTAAAATATTCACAAGAGACCTTCCAAAAGGGACAGGGGGGAAACTGCCTCGGAATTCTCTGGTAGCGTAAAGAGCCCGTGGTTGGCATGTGGCTGAGCTGGCTGGGCTTCCCTGGGGGGTTAAGATTGCAGCTGGATGAACAGTTGTGGCTTGACACATGCAAGAACCAGTTATCCCCCAAACTGCCTGAAGTCTCACTAAGATGGGGTCTGCAGAGGACAAAAGAGAAGGTCAGAAGGGTCTTCAGAGCTTGAGGAGCTCGTGGTGTCCAGTATGGCACTTGTCCCTCTACTGCGAGAAAGACCAGGGCAAGATTTACTAGAACAGCAGAGCAAGCGCCCAGGAGCAGAGCAAGGCTGGCCCCTGCTCGCTGCAGTCACCTACCACCACACACGTGCCCCAGAAGAATATAAAGAACAGCCCCAAAGCGCCGTGTGTGGATGTACACGTATGTGTATGTTGCACACGTGTACGTGCATGTTGCGCACATGCGTTTTCCCACCTTCCACTTTAGCTTCTCTTTTGATCCTCCCCAGAACCTGCTCTAACTCTCAGACGTGCACAGCAAGGCAGGGTGCTCAGGGCTAGCGGCGGCTTCGACTCAGGAAGGCCCAAAGTTAGTGCAGCACTAACCGTGCCGAGACCGTGCCGGGCTTGCCACCCCTCCCGGCGAGACGCAGCTGGGGACTCTGAGCTCAGCCTGCTGAGCACTTCACCGGCCCACTCACCGCCTCCCCAGCAGACCAGTACATCGCCTCCGCCGCTTTCCTACCGCTCTACCATCTTGTTTGCTCCTCTGCTGTCTTCTGACTTTCCAGTACCCTCCAGGAGCTCTCCACTCTCCTCTGTGGCACACCCCTAGCAGCCACACTGCCCTCCCGTGCCCTAGCAAAGCAGGCTCCAAGGAGCAGGGCAGGAGTGAAGGGAGGGCGGTTGACCAGATGCACGTGCCCTCGCCAGCCCTGCTGCGGGGGCTGCTCTCTGCTCCTACAGAACAGCAGGACTGAAGTGCCCTGACAGAAATGCACAGCACGGGGGGTCGGGGGGTGCGCACGTAAACCCGCGCACACGTACATACGGAGTATATAAATATATACACACAAGTTACCATATATATATCCAGAGAGATGTGCGTATTCAACAGAGTAATGGTAGACAGTGGTACGATACAATTTATTGCCTCTCAAGAAATGGCACGTAAGCAGGAGCTGGGGGCAGGGCAGCCCCGAGCGCGAGGGGCCCGGCTCCCCGAGGGCAGGGGGTTAACAAACAGCCCAGGATGGAGCGGGGGGCAGCCCACCTCGCCCGGGTGGGACACAGGGTGATGCCAGCCTGGCCCCGAGCCAGGCGAGGAATGGCTGCAGGGAGTTTTCTGTGGAAAGCTTGGTATTATACCACATTTAGTTCTTCAACCCCTTTGAAGCTCAGAGGTTTGGAGGGAATGCAGGTGAAACAGAGCTGCTGCCTCCATTTCAGGGCTGCATCCAAGGAAGAAAGCACAGATCGTTCAACATGGAAGGGAGAGGTGGCTGCTGACTCACAGGGACCGTGGAGAACAAGAAAAACATGGTCCCTTTCACTGATTTTAATTAAATAAAATCAAAAGAAATTCAGATCCAGAAGAGGTGAAAATGCTGGCTCTCCTCTGGTTGTTTATTTTTTGTCTGTGGGATAAACTACATCAAAACTTCACGTCTTTGCAAAGGGGAGAGAAAAATAACCACAGAGTAAGAGATCTCAGGGGTCAAGCTGGTGATTTGAAAATACTGCAATACAGTTTGCAAAGTAGTCCACACAGAAGAGTTTCCCCAGTGTTAAATACGAACATAAAAAGATGCAAGAGAACATCTTTGCTGAGGTACTGGAGTAATTTCCATCATTTACAGATTACAGCATTTCTAAAATCAAAGTTAGGGCATGACTGCAACGAGCACAGCATGGAGTAATTGGCCTGACTTTTAAAAATTTGAGTTTGCAAACTGATTCAGAGAGCATTTGCGTCTCTCTAGTGCAGAGCTGCTCACGTAGCTCAGAAATACACCTGAGATACGTTAAAATTCTCAACAGCAAGAGCCTCCTCATGCCTCCAAGCAGAGCCTGACCCTGAGTCCCTCTGGCTAGAGCTGGTCATGGGGTGCTTTCTCTTGAGACCAGGCCTGCTTGGGACAGCTTTCCTTCCCCCACGCACACACAGGGACACACACATTTAGACCAGTTGATCTGAATCAGTTTTTGCAAACTATTTTAATTAAAATATTAACTTGTTGGAATAGTCCAGGTCTGCACATGATATACATGTAAAAATGGTTACTACACAGTTCTTTCTGAATACAAAAAAAAAAAAATAGCCAATATGGGATAGCCATCGTTTGGATTCAGCATTCAGTCATGCTTGACATCCCACAAGGAGATGGGCTGAGAGAATTCTGTTAAGTAGCTCAATTTAAGCCAGAGACTTTGATCAAGTTCAAACCGTAGCAGAAGCAAAAGAACGAGCCCACTGAACTGGCAGGTACAGCCCGTGCCCGCTGCTGCTGTTGGGGACCGAGGAGCTGAACTAACCTCAAACCGCTGCCTTCGCGCCGGGCACGCCCTCCACACTCACGTGGTAAATCCCAATACAATTCTGGCCCTTCCTTTTTGTCCATCTTTCTAACTCCAGGAAAACACGGGTATCTTTCCTAAATCAGTTTTGCTGCATTTCAACAACACTGCAATGCAAAAGAATGACCCCAAAACATCTGATTCCACATAAAAACATAGCAAAGGACAGGACAATTCACGGTCACCACTCGCCCCAGGGGGCAACCAGAGTCACCTCCATGGGGCCACTGCCACATCCCAGGCTTCCATCAACTGTTAGGACTACAAAGCTCTTTACTAAGGGGCTGCTTGAACATATTTTGGTAGAGTTTCCATCTTTGATTCGAGTGATATGCTACGTCAAGACGCTAGAAATCCCAGCTGGATTCACTGGACACTGGCAGAGAGTTAAGGATTGGGAGTGGATGTTAATTTAGCTAACAGAAGAACGCCGCCCTGTTGAGAGTACTGAACAGCAGCGAGACACTAGAGTATTTAATATATAAATATGTCACATGGACAAACACATTCGGAAAACCTTGCTTTTGAGCCCTATAAACATATTAAAGGCAAATCCTAGAGTTAGCAGCTAGTGTTTTCTTCAAGATGATTAGTGTGCAAGGAAAACATTTACAAAGAACCCTGGCTGGTCAGTCCGCAAGACGGAAATCTTTGCCTCAAGCCAAACTTCATCTACCTGCTCCTTCCCTAAGCCCCGCAGTGCCAGCTGACCCAAACCAGCCTGGCACTGGCACAGGAGCGTGGGGGCACCTCCAGTTCCCAGCACTAAGGGATGACACGATGCCAACAAAGCCATTTGGTTAACGAGACTCCCTGACCCCCTTATCACCGTATGGATTTCACAACCTCCTCCGCTTCCTTTCAGTAGTACAGCAGCTCCAACGAGCCTCTGGAAGTAGTGCCTTCTCACGCGGGGTGATACGCTGCCCAAATATCACAGCATCTCAAGGGACTGTAAAAGTTGTGAAGTATTGCAGCAATGAAAATAATATAAAGGAGCCTCACATGCAGCAAGATCTACAGTGGTGATGTGGGTTAGTCATCAGCTGGGAAAGAGGCATTGGCTCAGCTCCTCCTGGTACACTGTGGCAACTAAACATTTAAACAGTTGTCTACACTCTACATGTAAACAGGAAATTGCAACAAGCCAAAAAGGTAATAAATTGGTGGATGTAGTGTAATAATGAAAAACCTGTTCAATGGCATTTTGTGACTATGGCATCCTTCAAAATACCTCTGGCATTTGAGACTGATTGGCTGAAAGTCTTAACATTTCTGAATGGAGCAAAAAGGACTACACTGGGCTCCAAGAATTATTCTGATGCTTAGCTAAAATGAGATGTCACAGTATTAGCTGTACAAGTGCATTACTTACGCTCCTCCGCCCCACCTCGCCTGAGCTACCAGCAGCACAGTCAGGGAGTGCCAAAGCAGGAACACAATTTCAAACATTTCTAGCCTGTTCCCTCTGTACAGGTTTTACCTACACAGTTCTCAAGAAGCTGACCAGTGCCTTCTGAGAGATTGTCACTTCTTACACAACACGGAGCGGGCACTTGGGTAGAAGGGCCCTGTGAAGCCCTGGTGTCTCTTGGCCTCTCTTCTCACCCTTCTTCCTCACCTACAAGTCTTTGAAAATACCTCTTGGCAGAGGCAATACCCTAGAAATGTATCCAATTTAATGACAAATAAAAATGGAACAGAAGATCCAGCTGTTCCTCCCCTGGATGTTGGTTTAAAAGGCAGCTCGCCTGGATTTTGCAGGGTGGCAGTTCGAAATTTATGGACATGGGAGGAGGTCTCCATTCTCCCTCAGACTTCCTATGGATGGTGTGATGAGGGCAGTCTGAAGGCCCTTCTGTCCTGTCAGTGTGACAACCACCAGCCAACTCTTCTGACTAATTGCATATATTTCTCAGACGCCCTCCCAAGACCCCTCCAAAAAGTAAAACAACAACAACGAAAAAAAAAAACCACAACAGAAAACCACCCCCCCCAAACCCTGCAGCCAAATACTATGACATCCCAGTTAGTAAACACAAAACATAATGCTTTACAAAATGAATACAATATTCCATGTGCACCCAGCTTCCACACGTCAGCACCGCACTGAGGAGGCTGCTGGGCTGGTGTCTGTAGGCAGTTTCTGTTGGCAGACAGCTCCAGTGGAATTGCCACCCTCAGTTATTGTTTAAGTTATGTATAAGACATGTGTGAACCATTGGATATTTGTGAAGTAACACTTGTGCTCCTGCTCATGCCCTGTTCCGTCCGTCCCCCAGAAGCTGTCCGCCTCAGAGCCTGGGGGCTGTTGCGGACCCCTATAGCACTACTTCGAGGTACCCCCTGCATGGGCCCCGAGGGGTGACCCCATGGTTGGGGTCCACCTTGCATTGGATGGCCCCAAGCTTGTGGTGGGCCACCCATGGGATGACCCCAGTGAGGTCCTGCACCCCCAGTAGGATTGTGGGACCAGCCAGAAGCTCCCGGGTAGCTGTGGCTGAACGCCTCGGGGGAGAGATTAGAAAGAACCATGTTACTAAAACCTAGCCTCATGCTTTCTGAGTCAAAGGCTTCGATCTCGCGAGCTTGACGCTCCAGCAGGCTTCGTATCCGCTCGGTACGCTCGTTCTGCAACGCCAGCATCTCCTCCTCAATCTAGGAAGGAAAAAAGAAGAAACAGTCTGTAGCAACAGGATTCCTTTACAGGCGCGGCCTCGTGTCTCTGAAGGACTTCTAAGAGCGAGCTAAGGAGGAACCTTCTCCCCATGCTTCTACACAAGACTGGATCTACAGCAAGTGTCCACTGACACACAGTGCGTTCTGAACGCCAAAGGTTAAGTCCCGGAGACGTGAACACACGCAAGTGTGATGAACAGCAGTTGGAAGAGCTTGGTCCCTGCTCCCTGGTGAATACAGAGGCTTTAGGGATGTGAAGCCAAGGTCTGCAGTGATAATAACAGCTTGACTAATCTTTTAAGATGCAGCAAAGCCTACAGCTTCCACAAAAGCCTGCTGGGAAAGCACCTTCAGATACAGCCAAGCACCGTGCCCATACAGTCAGATACCTGCCAGCACAGATGAATGTGACCTTCACTGTTTGTAGCTGAATCTGATGATGACAACCTGCCATTTTCTCCAGGATTCAATGTACAAGCCCACATTCAGTTTCCTCTCCAATATTCACTGGCCAGGTTTTCTTAACTCATATTTATCACCTCCTATGAACACCCTTCCTAAATTGGTTTCTCCTGTTTCATTACCCTGATACTTTCTCTAGGGTGTGTGTCTGAAGAATGCAGGCAGGGATGTTTGAATTGTGAGGCAGATTATTAGCTAGATGATAGGCAAGCTAGCAACTCTAATTTCTTCCCTGTAACACTGTTCCAAATCGGTTTCCAAAAGTACTTTGGTAGGGGCACTGGGATCAGCTCTCCAAATACGGAAAACATGGTGCTATGGCCTCCAGACACCCATCAGATAGGGATGAAAGCCTTTCTTACTGAAATCTTTGCAGTCAGATGGGGAACCAAAGAATCACTCTATTATCTTCTTGCCAGCACTGAAAAAAAGCTACTTTTGGCCTCGGTGGAGAAGACCAAACTGGTATAAAGCAGCAGCCAAGACTTTTAGCATAGCTCACTGGCATCTGCCCTCCTGTCAGCAGCAACATGGCCAAGAGGTGTTATCATAGTCTGTGCTGAAGGTACTGGGCAGAGCGCTGTACTTGTGAGCACTCTCCCCCTTAGTCAGGGAGTAGGCAAAGTGATTTCATCTGGAATTTAGGAAACAATCTGCTCCAGCGTGAGTCATCTCCTGAGCCATTTGGGGCTTTCAGAGTCAGCCTTACCCACTTGCCTGTTTGTGGCACTAGGTGAGTGACACGGACTCTCTGTGAGGGCCTTGCTCACTCCTGCTGAAAGCCACGCAGTGGTCAGCTGCCTCAGAAAAGGCAGAAGAGGAAGAAGGTGCCTTCTCTAACATTAGTTCTTTAAAATGCTCCACTTGTTTTTTCCAGTCCTGCTATCTAAGCAGGATCCTCCTTTTATACTGTCTTCAGCCTGCCCAGCTGCTCACAGTAACACACAGGGCTTAATGCAAGTGAACTTCAGGGAAAGGCAGGCCCGGCACACCGCGCTGGAGTGACACCACTGAGAAACGACCTCGGGTGCAGGATGCTGAACGTGAAGTGTCTGAGGCGTGTGGGAAGGAAATGAGTAAATCTGAAGTCTTCTAAAGACACTCTGGGGACGTGCTCATTACTGGTGCAACACAAACAACACAGCAGCAGAGAATAGCTTGTACAGCACCTCGGCCACTGGCACTCGAAGGCTGTGCGTCGCTGGGGCTGGCTACTCCCTCCTTAGCCCAGGTCAGCCATCTATGCTCTGCTGAGTTACCATGGCGATGGGCACCAGCAAAAATAAAGAGCACAGTGCTGAGGAGGAGGCTGAGTCCTGTGCACACACCAACTTCTGGAATCCGGTTTATTATTGAACGCCAGGGACTGACTTTGCCACGGGCTACGTATATATTTGTGCATATCAATTCAGACACTCATCTTGCGCACGTACCGGCCCTTTCTCCGGCTGCCAGGTTCAGTTAACAGACGAAAGCAAATACCAGGTGACATCGCTGAGCGATCCACACCACACCACACCGCCAGAACAACACTTCTCCTCACAAAAAATGCCCTTGCAAAAGGAGGACGCATCCACCTTTGCACCCACACATTTTCCCTGGAGCTGATGCTACGTGACTGTAACCCCACCAAGAAACAGCCCCGGTGTTGGTCCCTGGCTTTGTGACTTGCAACACGCCAGGACTTGCTAAATGAACCCGTGGACCTGGCTAGGCCTTGTATTGCTAACTAAACCTATGGAAGTTGAAGGGCCATCCACTGTTTTGCTATTTTAAAGCAACATAGGGACATAGACACAGAAAATTATATTAGGTCTTATTTCTATCCTTGTTTCCCTGCCCCACCCCAGCCTTGAGGTGGCATTGCCAAGCTCCCTGCCACCATCACTGATGCCAAATGCTTCACAGGAGCTTTCTACACGCAGAGCCTTCTAGTCCACAATGAAAGACTTACAGAACATTATTACAGGTTGATGTGTGCCTCCTTAAGTCACTGGCCTTACTTCAACTTTTTAACCCGAGCAATGGCCAGCAGCAGGCTCACTTCTGCCCGGAGCTGCCGGCAGCAGATGCCACCAGAGGGCAATGCACATCCAGCACAAATATACTCGAGCTCAGGAGCTGTTGTACTCTGGACAGGAGCAAAATAACTATCGATGGGGTCTAAAAACAACTATTACACACGTGAGTACCACATGGGAACTCTGTTCTCACAAATTCAGTTCCTTCCAGAGATTCGTATGTGCTTGCAGAAGATCAAAGCGCAACAGGACTGTGCTGTCTTCTCAGAGATGCTTCCTTGGTTGACCGTGAGGTGGAGCAGTTTTATTCTGAGGAGGGCCCTACATCAGCCCAGCATCCATCTGTTAGCCTCTGGGTGAAGTTAAGTGTGAAGAACCTTGAGGCCACAGAGTGATTGCCCTAATTTAACAATCGCTGATCAGCAAAGCTGGGAACTGTTGGTGGGTGCCAGCCACTGCTGTTCACCCAAAGGGGAGAAAAAACCTTGCAGGAGGAAGTCTGGTGGTGTATTTCTGTTCACTGACTGGTGCATCAGCCTTCCCCTGCTTTGTGCAGGCCACTCACATTTCTATACAGGCCACGTCTGGCACTGCACAGAAGAGCATACTCCAGCAAGAAGCACCTTCATACACGTAGCCAATTACAGAGTGAAATCTAGAGAGCAGCAGCACACCCGTGCCCGTGGGCCTGGAGACTTCAGTGTGCTTGGGGAAATGCTGCAGAGAGAGCAGCATTTCCAGAACAAGCATAATTTCATAGAGAAAGCACAGCCTAGCAAAGGGAGCAGATCTGCCATAAAATACTAGTATCATGAAACACAGGATCTCAAATACATTTTACCTCCCTCCCCAAAGATGCCTACTACTGATATGCAAATTCCAAAAGCCCCTCCATAGCTTTAGGTTGTTATTATCTGTCCTCTAATGAGCTGGGGAAGCTCATCTGCAGCTCAGGGACAGAAAGAACAGTTCACTTTCCCTTCTGCCCAGAGAGGCACGACTCCCTCTGGCACACTACAAGCAGCTCTAGCCCAGCCAGTAGCTGCTCACATAGGCTGTCTGAGCTGGCAGAAAGTTTAGCCTGTGTCACTGAGTGATCATCTCAGAGAGGCAAACACCCCAGTGGACTGTGTGACTTGTATACAGCAAGGTAAAAGCGATTTCTCTCTCTCTTGATAAGCACAGTGTAATTTAAGATCTGAAATACTGAGGGAGCTAATGATGCTCACATGCCCATTTTACCTTCTGCTCCAGGAGGGCCCGACGGAGGGATACCCTCTGTTCAAGATCACGCAGCTCCCGATCATGCTGGGCTTCTGCCTGCATCTTGATTTTACTCTGATATGCATTCAGCAGCTCCAATTCTTGCTGCAGCTGCATCTTCAAAACCTGGCACTCTGCTTCCTGTGCTTCATCCAAACGCAGCTGGGAAAAAGAGACAATAGAGACGTTTCACTATGGGGTAACCACTCCTGACACTCCAGGGGAGGACTGCAGGGAGGGGGGGGAGAATGGGATGGGACTTTGTTTTCTTAGCAAGACAATTGGTCTCTATTGTACTTCGTTTCACTGAACAGAGGACCTATAGTGACAAAGACTGGTGACAGTGAGCCCACAGCGCTGATCCAAGTGATGCTGATGAGCAGTGGTGCCTCAGGAACCACAATCTGTACTGCAGAGACCAGACTGCTGGAGGTGCTAACAGCCACAGCTCTCCTTCTGCCAGAGGCAAAGGGAAGATCTCTTGCTCTATTCAACGGGATTAACCAATTACCTGGGCACAGGAGACTTAAGTCCCGTCCCTGCCAATGCAGGACTTCAGACAAAAGAATATAACAACGTAAACCTAAAAGCAGTATGATACTGAACTTTAAGCTTTCCCAGACATAAATTAAGCCAGTTACTCTGCCTCACAGTATCAAATTTGTACAGAGAGATGTGAGCAGGATGCCACATGCGAGAAGTGTAAAGAAAGCTGCACATTCAGCTGTAGCAAGGACACCAAGCATTGCTCATGTGGTCATTCCTTAAAGGAATCTCTTAAAGAAGGAGTCACAGAACTTTCACCATTATTTCAGATTTACAGCCAAAACTCTGGACTCCTCCATGACTCAATGAGCACCTTCCACCAGCGGGACATGCTTTGGTTGGTGTCATTCACAAACCAAAACCTCGATGAGTTAAGACAGCAAGCGGCACGTTATTTGATGGGGATACTTATGCTGTCAAACTTCATGCAAAAGCAGTCCTCTGGCCACACAGACGCATCACTTTGCATCTCTGCCACAGCAGCTTCAACTTCCACCTCCCCGAGGGAGGTAAGAGCTCTTCCCTCTGGGTTTGAATGCTGCTTTTTAAATACAGAGGGATGCCTGTGCGGGCTATGGCGCGCGTAGCGAGGAAGCAGCCAGCCTGCTGTCAGGATACAGATCGGTTAAAATGCAAACATCCCTATTTGGCTGAGGAACCCTGGGTCCCTCGGAGGCGACTCACAGCTTGTGTAGAGAGCATTTCATTAATGCTGTGATCATACTGCTCAGCCAGGATAGCCAGCTTCCGGGTCTGCTCCTCCTTGAGCCGTTTGAGGACAGCTTTATGTTCACTCTTTGGCGTGGTCTCCAGCAGATGGTTTCTCAGTGCTTTGTACTGTCTGGTTTGAATCTTGCATGTATCCTGAAACTGCTTCTTTATCTGTAGTTCTTTTGACTGGAAAGATGGAGGGGACACAAACAAAGAAAAAACCAGCACGTTTCAAATGGGAGAAATATCCATTCGAATGGATATTTGGGATTACATCAAGGATATGAGTTCAAGAATCCACAAATGTATATTAACATCTACAGTGCAAGGAGGGAAGCAAAATACACAAGAGGCAATGACTATTGCTGCAGCTGCTTTGACACTGCCACTGTGCAAAACAATTACAATACAGACACTTTTATAACAAAGCTCCAGCCTAAATACAGCTGTCTCTGCACAAAGAGCCTCACATTTATCACTGGACTGGATCCAGTCCTGGGTGTTGCTTTTCAAGAAAAGTTCTTGAGGGACAGGACTAATATTTATTAGCACCAAAAGCCATACTTACACATGACTGTGGCACAAATATATATATGAACAGCACTTAATGTTATGAAAAGAAGCAGATCTGGTGCATGGGAAGGGACAGGGAAAAAGAGCAACACTTTTTCCATTGAGCGTTTGATGAAGATAAGATGTATTATAACCCTTGATATTAAGAGCCTGGTTGTCATGAAGATACTAAAAAATGTCTGGGAAAGGCTAATCCCTTGAAGATGTCCACCATAAGCAACATCAGCATCGTGCTAGTCTGGCAAACAAAACAATTCCCCAGTCCTGATGGAATCTTACTGGAGATCTGAGTTTTCCCTTTGCAATTGCTAGGATCTTGGTGTTCTTTAGAGACATAACTTTGTGCTTGCACACAGAGCTGGGAGATACCAGTCTTGGAAAAGGCACCCAGACCTGACTTTGCTGTTATCATCTTGAAGAAATTATTTTTTTCCGTTCTCCTGCCTTGCCTGCCTCCAGAGCAGGTCATGAGGGTTAACATCTACTAAGGGTACGTGTTCTGGAGTTCCCTATATGTTTTTACAGGAAGGCTGGCAGGGACACTTCAAACTAAGCAAAATCCACAAGTGCTGAGTGATGCTGGTTAACTGACAGATAGGCAAGTTCTTTGTGGTACGAAAAAAATAATACAAACAAAAAAAAATAAGACCAAACAAACAAACAAAAAAATCCCTAAACCCCCTAGGTCAAGGCAGTCAGTAAACATCCTGGGTCATTCCCCCTGTCAGCCAGCATGCTCAAATCGTGAAGCACTGGGGGCAGAAATGGAGCACAGGGCCAGATCCCTGTCCCTTCAATAAGCTGAAAGAGCCCCGGGATCCGAACCAGCAAGGCAGATACATGTGCACAGCTCCCGGCAGCTCCTCCGCTGCCTGCTGCTGGCAGGAGCTCCAGGCTCAGCAGGGCAGGCAATAAGCACAGCACTTGTAGCTATCCAGACAGATGCAGAGGGATCACACAAAATATCCAGCTCCGTTTAGACATCAGCGTGCTCTGCTGCACAAACCAACAATGCCACTTTGCTAACCTGATGCAGAAAACAGGACAAAGATGGGTTTCATTCAAACTAAAACATGTATCACAGAGGAATACACTGCTTTTACCCATTCTAAATTCACAGGGAGCTATTCCTTCTATGAAACCTTTAAGTTTGTTTCTCTCTGTCCTAAAGGGAACTGTCAGCAGGTTACACATTCCCATCAGGGACCCGGTCACTATCAAACTATTTTGTCCTCTCTTTCTATGAAGTCTTGTGTTGACACCAGACTCCCTTTTACAAGCTTCCAATCCAAAGGTTTTAACAACAGGAAACAGAAGGGAGGGGTAAGATTTCTAGTCAGACTCCTGACAAGATCGAGTTGACCTAGTACTGTGAAACACCAGCAAGAGGGTATTTGCATCACAATTAACACACTCAAAATAATAACAGAGCAGTTTTCATTGAAGGGTGAATTCTAGCTAGCCGCCCTTCTGCCGCTGTAATAGTGGCATCAGACACTGACCGTTAAAAAACCTGCTCTCAGGACAAAGGATCTCACTAAATAACAAAGGGAAAGCCTGAAACGTGCCCTCGAGGAAAAGCGTTGCTGGAGAGAGAAACGGAACAAATAGCCAAATTATCTATTCAATTAAGAATACTTGCCTGCATTAGTCAGAAGCAAGAGAAGAGTTAATACTAGGGAACAGTCCTGATAAATAGGGGATTGTACTCAAACCGAAGGCTGGTCCAGCAGGCTGCATTATTAGCGCTGTGTGTACGCAAAGGTGCTGGATTGACAGCTCAAGCCTGAAATCCTTCGCTAATCGCAGAACAGCCAGGCAAAGCAAAGCGCAAGCTTTCCATGCTCCCCGCCAACCACCCCAGCCCTGTCCTCGCTGGAAAAGGGAAGGGGTTGAAGAAGTTGCAGAGGGGAAAGGGCAGCCAAGCCCCCGCAGCCCCCAGGGACCTCGATCCTGCTGTCCCAGCAACGAGGACGGACACGCTGCCCACTCGTGTTTGCACCGCATCACCTTGGGGAGGCAGAACTCATTCATGCTAATCTCAGAAGGATCAACCTAATACAGCTGCTGCAGTTTTATTCAGCTCAGAGTGCAGCACAGCTTCCCTGTGAAGTCATCAGCTATTTATACACTATATCCTTGGAGATTCTCAACAGCGATCAGATGGTCCCTTGTTCTCCCAAGCTAGGTTTTCACTATTTAACACTATTCTAATATTGCCAAATCAGGTATTTATTAATTTTTTTTTTGCTTGCTGAAGTTCTATTTACAAGTTGGTTATTTTCTCTGTAAGAAGATCACCTGCAGTGGTGAAAACTAAGTCAGATAGGAAATATCACGAAGAGGAAAGACCTAGAACAACAAAGAAACCCCATGCTCAGTATGCCACACACTCATTTTGTTACTGGCACAGCTGAAGACTGGGTGGAGAGAAGAAGTCTGCCTCCTCAAAGGAAATGCACCAGGCAGCTTTGTGAAAGGCCTTACACTCCCTCCTCAGACACTTCAGAATAAACCACTGGACTTGTCTGGATGAAGCGAAGGGTTACAATGAGAACACTGAAGGGTTACAATGAGAACACTGAAGGGTTACAATGAGAACACTGAGAGCCTCAACCACAGAGGCCCTACAGTTCTGGTCAGTCACCGCAGTTACAAGGGCAGCATGAGAAACCCACAAGAGCACAACACAGCAAAGGTCAGTGCTAGGAGCTTCCTGAGGACACGGTGGTTGGCTTCTCTCTCTCTTCACCCTACACCTGCCAGCATACCAGTCTTAATATGAAACCAGTAACAAGGTGAGCTAGCCAAGACCGAGCGTGCAGCTTGTTCTGATGCATGCAGCAACACAAAGCTTTTTTTTTTTTGTATTGACTGTTTTCAAGCGACACTGCTTCACTGCAGAAAAAAATAGATCTTCTGTATGGGGGGAGAAGAGGATCAGAAAACAGTGTGGGAGGAAGATGGGGGGAAAAAGGGCACTACAAGATTAATTGCATTTTAAACTAGCACAATAAGGAAGGCACATTGCCGAGGACAAGAGGTTTTCAAAGAACGTGAGGGAACAGTGCTGCTGCGGCCTGCCTGCGATCACCACTGCCATGGTTCATACCATGTTGCACCCTGGCAGTCCAAAAAAGGCATTCCTTACAGAATGAGACACCTTTTCAAATTAACGACCTTCAGAGCACCTCGGACCCGCACACACTGCGAACGAGACCCGAGCGGTAACGGCCCGCTCTTCCACCAGAGCTCCTACATCCCTTAGTACCTTCAGGCTCTTGGGCTGCTGCCGGACCTCCATGACGTGCTTACGCCTCAGCTCCCGCTCCCGGCGCTTGTTGTACTCCAGCTGGTTGGTGAGCTCGGTCTGGTGCTGGAGTCGGATCAGCTCGCAGCGCATCTTCTGGATGGTGCTGAGATGGCGGAACTCCAGCTCCTGCATGGACTCGTGCTGACGCAGCAGCATGGCGTGCTCCAGGTCCTTCTGTGTCTGCCTTTTGTTTAACTCCTAACGGGAGGACAGAGGGATTTACCACATTCTTTGTACTTACTTGGATTTCCGTTCACAAGGGCATTTCTCCCTTTCCAAGGCATTTGAGGACAGAGCAGAGCTTCTCTGTCTTATCAGAAGCAGACAGCAGCACCATCCGTAATTTTTCCTTCCTCGTTTCACTTTTCTTCTTCCTGTTCTAGATGCTCAACAGCATTCACAATAAGCACGTTCTGGAACTGCCTGTAACTGCTGTGTCTGTTGACTTTTTGGATCTAACAATTACAGGGCACTAATCTATCATTTGATTCTGCATGATCCCCTCAAATACCACAGGGATTACCAGACGGTGTTGCAAAACATATCGAACCCTTATTTTACCAAAAAACCTTTCGATGGGGTCATTAACACTTCGGTGAGATTGCAGTTGGACTGCAGGTGCTCCTGTGAGATCCCTGTCACACAGGTGGCTCCAGCTCTCATCTCTGCCTCTTCTCTTACCTCTCGCACAAGGTCCTGCTCCAGATTATGGCGGCCAAGGAGCATCCGTCTCTTAAAGCGGCGACACTCCAGCTCCAAGTACTGCCTCTGACGCCTCAGTAAGTTGGCTTCTTCCTCTGCCTGGAAATGCTGGATGTTCTCCTTCTGCTTGGAGAGCCACTCCTGCTTCTCCTTCTTTGGAGTGCTCTGGTTTTCATTCAGCTCCTGATAACAGCAAGTTAATTAATTGCGGAATAGTCACATTAAGCTCCTTGGTCCTGAACAACTGGATGGACCTGCCTAATAAACTGCATTTCAGAGCTGTTCCACCTTCTCTCCATATGGCCAGTACCATCCCAGCCTCTGCAAAACGCATCATATCACACAGCTAAGGGAACACCAGGAAACAATTGACAGTGGAGCAAGTTTAACTACAACTTTTTTTTTTTGCATGAGCAAAAACTGGACAAAATGGTGGCTCCTGTCCAGTTTCCAGACCTATATATTAGCTCAAAACATAAAAATGATGGCTCACCACCAAAAGCAAAGACCCTTAGATGTCCTGTCATGCCACCTGACAAACATCCTGACAGGCTCCCGAAGGACTTGGAGGAGAAGGGAAGCGTTGCCTTTCTCTTTGTCAAACAAAATTCCAATCACATGAAGCACATTAGAAAGTTTGTGTCTTGCTTGATCAGAACACGTACACATTTTGTAAGCAACTCCTCGAGGCAGAGCCGCTCGCTGAGATGCCACAACTTACAAAAACAATATAAAGAAGTCCACAGGTGAAACTTCAGGCCAGAGCTTTCACCTTTGTATTAAATCCAGTATGTAGCTTGAAGCATCTTTGGCAAAAGACTCTGCGTGCTTGAACTGCATACTAGAGATGCCCATGCAGCAACCAGACTTGTTGTGATACATTTCAACTTCAGTACCAGACAGAACTCCTCTGTATTTCATCAGTGTTCCTTGCTGCTCTGTGATCTACTGCCCACTTAGAAAAAGACTCTATGTTGTTATAAAGAGCCCACGCTACTATAGATTTGTTAGATCTTTTTTGGCTCTGCTGCTCTTCAGCCTTTTTTTCTCTCCTGGGAAATGCCTATGTTTGGGAATATTCCCCTCTGGAGCAAGTTCCAAAGTTGCATCACACAAGCTGATGGTTAAGCACTAAATGGTTCTTTCAAAAAAAATTATTTATAGTGCTTATGGGTTCAGCCACTGCACAAAAAGGATCAGGAAGTTTGATTCCACAGTTTCTGTGAATTTCACAAAGGTCAAGATTTTCACTACAATATAGTGATAATTAAACAACTACATAGCGTTTTCATTAAAATTAAATAGTGGTTTAGGGATATTTTCCTTAAAAAAAATCTGCAGGTCATCTTTACTGCTCTCTTGCTGCTGCTACAGAAATATAATTTAAGTGATAAGAAACTTGACAAACCGCTGCAGTGCATGGTTCATATCTGCAGCAACAAGGTATGAGAAAAATACTCACAACGTTTCTTAAACTACTTGTTTTCATTCCTTAGGATTGCCAAATTTGGATGTTTCTGGCTAAAAAGTAATCTTAAACAATGGAGAAGTTTGTACTTTCACAAGATAAACATATAGGTACCAATATATAAATAAACCCTCTTATTCTAAGGTCAAAGATAGGAAACAAACATAGCATGTAGAGGACTCTGCTCATGAAAGGCAGAACTTGCTGCAATCCAGAGAAGGGTCTCTGTGCACAGGGGCATTGTGTTCTGAATGTTCACTGCTCTTGCACTGGATCCTACCTTCTACTATAGTCACATTTCTCATTACAGGTGGGTTACCTCTTTCAGCTGCTCTTTACGGAGTTTATATTCTCTCTTCTGGGACTCCAGGAAACTGTTCAGTTCTTTTTTCTGTTGGGCCTGAATATGCTGTTGAAACTTCTTTTCTTCATTGGCCATCACTTTAGCCTACAGCAAATCCAGCAGCAAATCAGTCTGAGTCCCGATGGATTACAGCTCACGTTCCACTTCAGCCCCAAGAGTGGAAACTCGTGGCACAGCCACCACGATACTCACCGTGACTCTGAATCAGGGCAAGTCTCTGGAGCTTGCCCTTGCTCTCTTCTCATTCCACCCCCCAAGAACACACTCAGCAGAAGTCCTTTTACAGGGCCTCATTCCTTCAGCCCTACAGTTCAGCTAGTTTTGCCCAACAAAGCCAGCACCTTATGATAAACTATATCCTCAGCCCTCCAGAGAGAGATCCAAGATGAACAAAGAATCAATAATAATCGCTGTAGGCGGCACCACTTCATTATCAATTATTTAAAAGCATAAAACCCCCTATATCCAGAAGCAGCTACATGGTGAACATTTAAGCGTAGCTGGCACATTTCTCTGCAGGCTGATCTGCCTCTGTAACACTCGATGGCAGTCAGTTATTGACAGCATACGCATGGCAAGAGAAAGGAAAGCCCTTACAGTATTTTCTCTGGGGTCAATATACTAACATTTAGTACAACGCACTGTGACCAAGGACATACCTTTCCTCTAGTTACATAAACCCCTTAGTGTAAGGAGGTGAGGTATTTGCCTTTTTCTAATTAGCAATTTGCTTGGCTCCTGAAAACAGACATGTAAGAGACTACAATGTCATCTCTTCATCAGTGAGGGGAAGTGGACAATTTGACGTAACGAACAACTACAGACTGGTCTGCTAAACCGTAATCTCCTACCTCTTTTTCCATGGCTGCTTGGTGCTTTTTAATTAGCTTTTCCATTTCTGCAGCAAAATTGTTACGCTGTGTTTCCAGATCTTTGTCCAACCTGAGGCGATGCTCGTCCATCTCTGCCTTCAGTTTATTCTCTAATGCCATCAGTTGCTTCTGGTGTTGCCGTCTCATACGTTTATAGCCAGACATCTGCTCTCGGAGCTCAGAGTCTTGTTCGTGTTCCTGCATTTGCCTTGTCACCTAGGAGGGCAACCACATCGGGCCAAAGTAAGTTAATATTTCTTAATCTCCTTCTCGGCAGTCTTCAAACCACAAAAGAAAACTATTCAGTAAAGAAATATGATTTCTGTTGTAAAGAAAAGCACACATCCTAATGGCAGGAGAGCAGATTAAAAACTGAATTCTGCTGTAGAAGATAAGCTCACATGGGCTCCAGCAGAAAAACCGTATGATTGTTATAAAGCTGGTACTAAATAATGTCTTTTAGCCCACTGCAATGAAGGTGCAGATAGACACACACAAATATACATAATATGCATATGATAATAAAAGCCAGCTTATTATTATAAACAGTTTCCTGTATTCTCCCACATATATTGGTTGAGAAAATACCTAATACACACAAATCACATTTGCCCAGATGTCGCATTTAAGCTTTTATTAAACTATTTCAGTGATAATATCTCAGTCAATGAGGATAGCTCATATTCTGATGAAATCCTAAAGGCTGTAAGTAGCTTCACGGAGCTACATTCAAAGGCATCCCCTCCCATGCAACTTCATCCCAATGAACCCCGTAGCGTACCAGCGATGCTGTGCGTATAGTAGCAAAGTGCTCTCGGTTGCGATAATGAGACTTGTGGCGAGATACTTGGGGAGGAGACTGGGGTTCCGATGCCCTTGTTCGAGGATCCGATTCCTCTCTGTAGTTTTCTTCCTCCTTATCAGCAAATATTAGTAGAAGAGAATAAAGAGAATCCGTGTTACTGAAGATTTTTATTTTGGCCTGGTTCAAAAGATGTTTAAAAGGGAGAAAAACCATTTTACATTCATCAGCCCTGAAAGATCACCCTGCCAAAAAAGCTGTGTGAAGGAATATACTGCAACAAGGGCTCTGATCTAGGATCTCTGCTTTTGGAATTTCACCCTGCACCTTTGCTACTAAGAGGCAATTTACTAATTAAAGCTGAAAATGAGAAAAAGGAATGGAAAACTGAGTTAAAACAGATTACTTCAACAAGCTATAAAGGATTATATCAAATCTGAAAGACAAAACCAGCATCTCTGTAACTCTGAAAGGCAGAGGAAGATTTTCATTACACCCACTACAGAAATACCTCAAAGCAAATGTGAAAATTTGTCATGGTGTATTCCACAATCTTATTTTGAGTTTGTCATTCATCACACAGCGATTAGGAGTTAGATATGATATCCTAATTAACTCCCCGAGGAAATACCTGCGTGTCTGCTGCATATCTGGGCAAAGAACAAAACACTCAAACCACACCTATCATTAGCCAGGGAAGAGCTACTGCTCCCAGAAAAGGTGTGAAAACCCCTCTGCAGCGCGAGCGGCACCAGCACCGTTCAGAAGGACGCTCCCAGTTTGCCCCGTTCGGAGGGACGCTCCCAGTTTGCCCTTTGTGGTGCAGAGGTAACGCAGGGGAAGTGGTTTCACAGCCTGTCATGGCCAGAGCGCTGCATTTCTTTTTCCACACATCTTTGTTCATTAACCAAATACTCGGATCAAAGCGCTGGGAAGCTGGGTGCTTCAGGAACAGATTTCAGCCACAGCTGTGGGTCCTGTATTTAAGAATTCACTAACTGGGAGGTAAAAAGCAGGAACTCCCACATCCTTTGTCTCCTGAAGCAGTGCTCTGCAAGTTAAGGGCATCCACTACATAACAAGCCTATTCACACCTGCCATTACAACTCCTCATGGTAAAGCAAACTGCATTTGAAACAATTCAATTAGTAAAATAATTATTAGTGAATCAACAAAGAGAAACAATTTTTAGAGCAACCTTCCAAAATTTCCAGCGTGCACGAATGTATTTGGGGCACAATATTAGAACCTGCAGTCAATGACTCAGGATAGGAAGCACTCAACTTTTGGAGTCATCGTGCCAACCAAATCTTCTCCCATTTTACACCTTCAAAGTTCTCCAGTAAAAATCCAGCGCTTACCGGCTTTAAATGAATGACAGAGCTATTTGACATCACGGTGTGGTCCCCCTCCATCATATCCAGCTCGCTCTTATCATCCGAGGCATCTGGAAGACTGTTAACACTACTGCTTTGGCTACTGGCACTGATAGACATACTAGGAATGGACTGATTACTTCCGACACTGTTCACGGTTCCTGTCCTGCCAACACCGTGGTCTTGTTCCTAGGAAAAAGGAATTATTAAGAAAACCCAAATCCATCACAGTTCTATCTGTGGACATCACCAAATGAAATGCTCGTTCCATTCCTATCTAAAGGCATCTACCTGCCACGTCATGCCAGTTCCCACCCTCCAGGCACTGCCATGAAGCATTTCTCTTGGGGGATGACGGGGAAAGAATCAACCTTGTCAAGATCAACTGGCTGATGTCAGAATCTTTTCAACAGTGAGCCTGTTAGCAAGCTGAACTCTATCATCTATCAGCAACAGCGTGTCACCAGAAACTGTTCTGACACCTGCATCATCTAAGCACTCAGCTGGGACCCTGCATCTCGCATGGCTCCTTTCTGTTCACGAGAGAACTGCAACCCAGGGAGACTCAATTTCTGCATGGTGACTACAGCATGCAACCCAAAAAGGACTAATTAATTTCCTTGATGACTTTGCTTTTTCTCTTATATAAAAAAAAAAAAAAAGGAAAAAAAACCCCCAAAAAATTCACAACAAAAAAACCAACCAAACAGAAACAAAAACCCCAACAAAAACAAAGCAAACAACAACTAAAAAAACAACCACCCACACAGCAAAAAAAAAGCCACCAAACCCAAACAAACAAAACAAAACCAAACCCCACCAAAACGAAGTACAAATTTCTGTGTCTTAGACTCAGAACAACATTCTCCAGACAAAATTCAAAAGACCTTGTGTATCTGGTCAAATCAGAGGTGAAACGCTGTTGTTTAAAGAATCCTCATGAAGCCTTATAAACAGGCAAAGAAAGCCAGGCGGTACAGAACTGGAAGCTAACTGGTCAAGCACGAACACATGGCACAGACTCTTGCCAGCAGGAGGCATCTACCCTGTTTGTCCTTGTTCGTGCCTTGAGGTACCTTTATTCCAAGCACAGAGAGGAAGAGCTTAGAGCCAGGTGTGTAAAGAGCCTCCTTTTAGCATTATCTGAGTTGTGGTTACTTAAATGACAGCACCGTTCTCTGGTTCAGCAATGAAATCCAAAGTTTCTCTCACCTCCTCCTCCTCCTGTGTTTCGACTGCAGGGCCATTGTGTGCCTCCTGGAAGAGGAGCTTCTTCATTTTGCGATACTGCAGGTTGTCCAGTTCTCTCACCGCATCCTTTGTTCTCTGAATCAAGTCTATTAACACTGTTTCGGGCCGCTCCCGAAGAACAAACATGTGCTGGAGAAGACACAAATAGGTTGAGTGACCTCTTATGCCTCCAGTGCACGTGCTTTGAGGATAAAATTATGAGCTCTAGTTGGGTTTGGTAGCCCTCTTCCCTGTGCGGGAAGAGAATACCTTCCCAGCTTACACTGGTGCTATTTTTAGACTTTGTGATCCAGAGAGAGTTCAGAAGGATTGCTTTCTGATAGGAGACATCCACCAAAAAGTAAAGATGGAAAAAAATTTGGAAGTGGTATCTCACGTACCACAAAACCAGGCTCAGTTTAAACCCAGACTTCTTTAGATGTTGGGGTATTTAGAGACGTTATCTACTTGTGGTTGAGAGGGAGGAAGAGCAACAAATAACATATAAAAGCTAAAGGTGTTATAGCCTGGTTATATACCTCTAACCAAATGTTAATTTACTCACCTAACTCCCTACAACACCTTTTTCCTTCTTTAGAAAAGCTTGAGAATCCAGCTCCAAGTCATAAAAAAGGCTGTGAACCTTCAAGCCTGGCCCCAGAACAGTTAGCCACGTAACTCTCCTTTTGTCAACACTCACTTCATTTCACTGCAAAGGTGGCTACCTTTCCCCAGTAGGTAAAGCAAGTTCTGTCTACGTGGGTCGGAAGCAGCTTTTGCAGTCTCCAGATGAAATGTGCTGTGCAAGCATGAGTCATTATTAACAGCACTGCTAGTTTCCTCCTGTTCCTTCAGAGAGCTGCACTGCCATTTCCAACGTGTCACACTCCCTACCTGCCCCTGAGAAGCAGCATGCAGCTGGTTCAGACTATAGCTGTGGAAGGAATACATTCACAAACGTTTCATTTCCATCAATGTTCTCTTTAATTGCGGTGCATTGCTCAAAATAAAACCAATCTGCAGAACTCTGAAATGGCAGGACTACACACCCACACCGAAACCTTTACTGGATAATTGCATTTACTTTCTGAATGTACCATTTTTAAAGAGGTAAAAAGTCCTCAGAACTATTTAAGTAGAAACATGCAAAAAGGTGATGATAGAACCTTCATAAATAGCACCCATCTCCCAGTAAAGCAACATTTTGGGGTGGGGGGAATCACTATTTAGCAGAAACATGGTTGGGATAAAAAAATCCCCCAAAATAATGTCACGAGTGCTGTAAAAACAATGACAAGTTAGCAAAATTCAGAATGCCAACTGATGCCCCAGAGGAAATACATCAAAGTCAGGCCTACAGTAAAGCAGCTCTTAACACCTAACTGCTGCAGGAACACGGTTGCAAAAAGCTGCCATCTACCACCTTGGTTTTGTTTCCAGACTAGAGCAAGAAAAAGCAAGTATCTGCAGCATACAGAAGCACAACTGAACAGGAAAAAAAAAGGCTAAGAAATAAAGCAGAAGAAAACCTGCAGACAACCGAGGCTTATTCATGTGAAGGAAAAGTATGGGGAAGAAAATCTGCTTTCTTCTGCCCCCTTTCCCCCAGAGATACTATTAGAACAGTGAATTTCAGTTCTACGTGTAAAGCACATAGGTGATGGAGAGAAGATAAAAAACCCTTTAGGGGTATATATAACATAGAATAAAGAGGGAAGTTACAAAAGGTATTTGTTAACTAATGCATGGCAGCTCTGTAAGGATTAATTATAATCACTGGAAGGACAGACCAAGCTTAATAAACTGAAACTCTCAACAAGTTCATGGTCAGCCAGTGTCACTTGTTGGGGTGTCCTTTTATGATGAGAACAAGGATGGATTGGAGAGTCACCTGAGGAACTGACCGAGACACTGCAAAGAGGCTGTAAAAGCCCAGACTGCCAGCTCAGTACATCCCACAACCCCCACAGCAACAAGGGGTTGGGGAGCAGCAGAGTGAGCATTGTTAACTGTAACCTAGCATGGCTGGGGAGACAGAAGAGTGTCCCAGGGCAGGGCCTCCTTTTCGTATGATGGAGCAAACGAAAAAAGAGAAGCAAACCAACCTTCAGAAGCTCCTCTGATGTAGGCCTGTCTTGAGGAATTTTCTGGAGGCAAGAATCTACGAAGTTTCGAAAATAATCAGACCTGTGGCAAGGGAAGTAGGAAAAAAACATCCAAACAAACATTAACTACTCAGTTTGATTTTCAAAGCTTGTTTAAGAATCAAGACATTCACATGTGGGCACTGTCAGCAGAAAGAGTGGGGAGGAACCACACAGACCCAGTACTTCATACGACAGCCTCTGACATCCTTAGTCAAGCCAAAGGTCACTGCTATTAGTAGGCAGATCCCTTTATAACCTCAGCTTCCAGAAGAACATGTTGCAGCCTAAGAATGCAAAAATATGGGGCGATTCAAATGGAAGAGAAGAGCCATATAAAGGCAGACATCCACATATCTCAGTGAGAGCACCAACCCTGTCAAATTCTATATTGCACAAACTCTTCAAGGTCTAATCAGAGCCCCTGCCCCATTCCACCTCTGTGGTGTTTCATCTGCAAAAGGTATTAATGTGCAATTCCCGAAATGCCTTTGGCCCCTCAGACACAGCTCCTACGCTGTTATGCAATCTGTCACAAGTAAGACTTAAAAGTTGTGATTTGTTTAGCAATGGCTCTCCTTTTGTAAGCTAAAGTTCTGTATTTTGCCCTTTGTTTCTCTGAACACAATTTTCAGAAGGGCAGGATTATACCTTGAAAACAGTGGCACATCAGTTGTACAGATTTTGTTTCTCCCACCCCCCCACTTCCGTCACGTAATGGGGGTTTTTGCTATGGCAATCTCTTGGTAAACTAAATTATTCCAATTTTTTCTGTGAGAAAAATCCACAAAATGATGACTTGAATGTTTTGTCAAGCACCTGGGTATGAAACAGCCCAACCAGAAAAACTCAAAAGTAGAAAAGAATTTATAAAAGTATGACACAATGCGTTTGTTAGAGGTTTAGGACTATGGCTTAGAAAAAATGTAATTAGGAAGTTTTTAACTTCTGAAATTAGTTTACTGTGTTTGCTGTTTGGAAAGACAGTTGTCGAGGCTGGAAGGCACAAAATGTTACTACTGTGCTTTATTCTTCTGAAGTTTATGCAACAGACACTTGCCACAAAAGTGGCGTCTTCATCTTGCAAAGCAATACTTCAGCAAACAAGGCTTAGGAATTGACAGTGTGGTTTGTGATTAAAAATAACACTAAAAGCCACATTTTTGGCTAGCCTGGGAGCTTCAAAAGTTTACTGACCCTTGAACTGAATTTTTTACAGGGTCTGTTGTCTCCCAGCAGCATGTCCTGTTTCTACCACATTCTACAGTTTAAAATGAATATTTAGTACTTGGTCAGTTTTGTAGATAAAGTGTATAGTGACTTTACTAAGAACCTTCCAGCTCACATCCTCCAAGACAGGAATCCAGCCATTTCAAGAACTCAGCATGACAAAGCACTCCATTTACAGCAATTCCCTCCAACATTCCTCCCTGGGTAATACTCACCATTCATTAGACTGTAGTGTAGGGGATTCATTCTGCGCTATGTGATATAAGGCACTCATTGCGTTCATATTAAACAAAGGAGGCTTCCTTTCCGCTACACACAAAAGAAAATAGTTTTTATACAGGGAGATAGTCTCATCATTTTGCTCTTTTTTTTTTTTTTGTTTTGTTTTTCCCCCAGTTTACATCCCTTGAAAAAGAAAAACCACATCAGCAGAACCACTATTGCCTGAACATGGAACCCCAAACCAACCCTACCCTGCAATCAGACAGATATGTTGGCATATGTCCTATACCATTGCAGAAGATGAAAGTGCTTTGAAGATCAAATGCCTTGTCCTCTCAAGCTTTTAAATTACGTGGTTTATCATAGTTGAGTTCTCTGACTCATTTCAATGTACTAAAATAGGAGTAAGTTAACAGTAAGCTCTATACTCGGTGTTTAGCCACGAAGCATTCCTGGTTTCATACCCTCTTCCCCCCACACACACTCCCCTTTTTTGTTTTTAAGCTACAGTTGTTAAAAAGCTAACAAATACTTAATTCTAACAGGACAGCAGCGATGAAGAAAAAGCTGGTTACAAGAACCATCAAATCACACTTAACTGACTAAGCACATGGGCAGGAAGTCAGTAACAGGCCAACTCTTTATACTATTTTGAGAGTTGCATTCTCTTTGGCTCTTCTCTCTCTTTCAAGCTTGTGTTACTCTTATAGACTGACACAGCATGAAAGCTTAATGAGGAAGGAGATGATCTCACTGTAACAACAAAATTGAAGCTTCATCAGAATGTTTATGGGGTAAACCTATAAAGCTCAGCCTTGCCATAAACATTCCAGAGAAGCTGGTCAGGCCACGAGGACGTTCCTACACTGGTGAAAATGCAACAGAAAACTTTCCTCCTGGAAAAAAGGAAAGGAAGGAAAAAAAAAAAAAAAAAAAAAAAAGGGGGGTGTGGGAAGAAAGAAAGAAAAAGAAGGCAAACATAATGCCAGTTTTCTTATTCTACTTTTCAATTTTGAGGTAAATACTAGCAGCAAACTATGTAACAGAGACTATGGTTCACTCACCGCTACCACAAGATGGACTAAGCCCTGCAAATTCCTCAGAAGGGGTAAATCTGAGGAGTTTAGCTTTTCCTCAAATACAGCATTTTACCTTCTCTGATCTGTTAGGTAACTAGCTGCTGCTGTCGAGGATTATCCATTAAAATATTTTAACTGACTGTGCTCCCTACTTTTTTTCCCCTCTTAACTCACCTGAATAAAACAGAAACCTTCAGGGAACACCGAAACCAAGCTCTCAGTGAGGCCGTTTCTAAGACTAAGTGACAATTTGAGAAGACTACTCAACATCTCATTTTTCTGCTTTCTTTCCCATGCTTATTCAAAGCAACACAAATGAGATAATCACATGGACCCAGCCTACAACACTCCACTGTCTTGACCTAGTCTCACCTCCCACCGCACGAGAAGCCACAGACGAAGCCGAACGCTTCACATTGCAAAAACGCAGCGTGCAGGAAGGCACCCGGGGGTGTGGTGGCCATGAGCTCACTGCATTCCTGGAGCACTGCAGCCAGCCAAGTCTCCTTACTCCACTCAGGGAGCAGGATTCTGTCATGGCAGTCACACCCCTGCAACTTGCTTTATATTGGCAACCAAAAAAATAATAATAATAAAAAAAAAAATCTCTGCTCTGAAGAAAGAATCTATTTCACGTCCTGGAAGAAAATGAAGTTGACAGTTTGGAATGCCAGACAGCATTTTTAGCTAAACTGTGCAGTTCACATGGATTAGTGTTCTCCTGAGAGCTCTCGCTGCCCGGCCGGGCTGCTCCTGCACCACGCTTGGGTTGGAGTATGAGCAATGAGATCTGACAAGGCTGGCAGGACAGCCTCAGGTGCAAGGGCAGCACTGAACCTCACCATCCCGAGAAAAACTTACAGCTAAGTGCTTCTGGAGAGCTGGATCCTGACTAAAGCCTGCGTAGCTATGCAAGGTGTTGTGCTTCAGAGCAGGGTATTGTTCAAGGAAAAAGCTGTATGTTAAATTTAAGAGGACTATGGTAGCATGTCATTCTATTTAAGCTGTTATTCTGCTTTCATGGGTCTGTTCTAATGGCAATGCCGTAATTTCCTTTGAGCTTGATTTATAGGTTACCACTTCAAAACTGGATTATTCTGTACTTTTTTCTTAAATAAATAGAGAGATTTTTCCAGTGAAATCAATTCATAAGTGACAATATACACTGAATACAGTTTTGAAGCAGTCCTCTTATTTAAAACTTCATTATTGCAGGACTTGTTATGTATCTTAAACCTTCACGCAAACAATATCAACTTACATGATCAAATCTATTTTGACACTGGTACTTTTAATGGTTCATTTCTGAAGCTGTTCAGCAGACTGTTTTTCAGTTCAAAAGTTAACTGCCTCTCCCACAGAACGTGAACACCTTCAGTGACACAGCTTGGCTATTTTCTTTGTCTATAGAACTCCTTTTCTTTGGGTAATGAAAACACCAGTTCAATAAACATCAAACTGGAGCTTGGTCTTGAACTCCAGAGAGCACATTTAGCTCGTTTCTCTAAAACTAGGACAAGGAAGGAAGCATAGATCTTCTGCATTGTGATTCAGCTGAATAAAGTTCTAGGTATCAAATAACTACATTTTATAATTTTTCAAAGGAAATAACTTACCTAACTCAATACAGGTAATTCCAAGAGACCAAACATCTACTTTGCCATCATACTGCCCTTCATCCATGGCTAAAATCACTTCTGGGGCCATCCTAAAATAGGAAGTTGGTGCTTATAAAATTCCAGGCAATGGAACACATGATCATCATCAGTACATTGTAATGAAACAGGCTGCTCCACTGCTGTCAGCTGCCATAAACACATCATTCCCCAAGGTACCAGGCGCCAACATGGGATGCAGGGAACAAGGACCAGGCACCCACACTAGCACAAGCCTGCGTGGAGGCTGCACGATGTTCTCCTGTCCTTTGCCCATCTCTCCATGTAGAAGTATTACCCCCTTCTTGCCCTCCTACATTTCCAACAGTCTGGCTGGCTGGCCAGCTCTGCTGAAATAATTATAGCATGCACTTGAGTAAACACCACAGATTTGGGGGAAGAGATGAACGCGTGCAAGGGATTGCAAAGCGTTTTGTTCACTGAACCTGGCCCTTCCTAGGAAAGAAAAATCCCTTTGGTTATTTCAACAACTGGAAACAGTGAGAACATATGAGTTAGTAAAACCACGGGGGGCAGGGGGTGATTAAAATATATTGCAGGTGATTCAATCCCACCTCTACCACTTAAAGTCAGTGTAAGTAGAACAACTGAATATTTTTATTACTTTTTGTGAACTACAAATTCACAATTTCTTGAAGTCAGAAGCTACTTACTATTTAATCTTTGTTTTTGCAAAGTACATTTTATCACCACCACAAGCAGAAGATGACACAGCTAGCTCCAGTAAAGCCCAGGTGTATTAAATACCCAACAAATGATCCTTTTACATTGCAAAGCCAGAAATGCATAAAACTCTTGGCTTACCAATATGGCGTCCCCACAAATGAGTTGGCAGGAGATGCTATGGAAGCAGACCCAAAGTCAGCAAGTTTCACCTGTCCTGGCTCTGTCAGCAGGATGTTTCCTGCCTTGATATCTCTGGTTATGGAATACAAGTGTCAGTATTATTCCTCTCCAAAAAAAACCCCAAACCAACAAACCTTCTCTAGGACAGACTACAAAACATGCCAGTATTCACATGTGCAAGCTGCAGAAAACCTGCATTTTTTCCAAATACAAAATCTTTAACCCTTAGGTTAACTGCTTAACTCAGTTCCTTGATCTTGGAATCCAGTTTGACTTAAAAAAATCAACTTAAAATAGCACACCTGGATAAGCTTCATATACATTTCAGCAAGACCTTCTGAAACAACTATGTCCTTTTTTTTCAGAAAGCCCTAATAATGTAACTATTCAAATCCTTCATCCCACCAAAACGCAGCAGGTACTTCCAACACAAAGAACATTTGCATCCCATACTTACTGTGTGCTTCTTAATACGTGTGTCAATGTAAAACTGGTTTTTTCTAGTATTACTGCTCCCCCCTACCCCAGCAATCTTTGCCTTGCATTTGCTATGAGCTATCGAGGTGAACTCAGCCTGCCTTGCTATCCACTGCTTCAGGGAACAACCAGCATCATATCAAGTAGTGAAAATCTCAGATTCAAAGCAATTCTGCAGCAATTATGAACACCAGCTGTAAGAGACACTGTGTACGGACATACAGAGCTTGCTAATATTTGGCCACTATAAATCCCTAGTTTGGGAGCAAACAGGCACTGCGGAAATAAAATAAATCTCTGCTTACGATTATTAAATTTGGGATGAAGGGGATACAACCAACAAAATAAATTACCTGTAAGTGTGTGAGGCAGCAGAAGTATAACCACTTACCTATGGATCATATTGTGAGAATGCAAGTATGCTAATCCCTGGAGAGCACCATGGGTAATTGCTGCTATTTCCACTTCTTGCAATGGCTTTTTATGAACTTGAGGAAAGAATTTATTTGAAATTCAATATTAAAGAAAACAATGCAGTTTGTAGCATGCAAGTGAGTACTGTTAAGAATGTAAACAGGGAGAAAATACTAAAAGTTCACTTTTACTAGGTGCAGTATGGGAAACAAAATGTAAAAAGAGTTCACGGTATACATTCTATAATCAGATGTAGGCTTCTAACTGTAAACTGGCAGCTATTTATTATCAAAAAGAGACTACTCTGCAGCCATAAACTACATTCCTGTCAGCTCTGTGACCATTTTCCCAAATACCTATTTGAGGCTCAACATTCAATTTTCCATTAAATAAGCTATGACAATTATGACAAATCACAATGAATAAACTGTAGCAATACAGATGACTCTCTGGCAGCTCAGCCTCTTATCCTGAAATGCTTCTGGCAAGGAAAGGAGATGAACAACTTACTGGCCACACATATATCTTCAAAGAAAGTTCACTTCAAGAAGCCTGATAGAAAAATGACCATTTAACAAAAGACCTCATCAACAAAACCCTGAGACTGCTGCAGTGCTATTTCAGCCCAAAGCCCTACAGTTGTTAGTAAGCATTAGGATCAACAGCAAAGGTTTTCAGAAATAAATCTTGAACTGTCATGACAGGAGAGCCTAAAACTCAGAAGAAAATAAACATCTGACTGACAACTCTAAAATCATATGAAGCAAGGTGAAACCAGGCACCTAGGAAAGGAGATATTCTACAGAAAAAAAACCATCACAGCCAGGGAAGAATTGGAAAAACTGCACTGTTCACAATTTCTGCCCCCCCAAATAGAACTGTATATTCAAAGACAATTCTGTGATGCTGTAGCCTCCTACATCAGTACTATACTTCTGACTTTCAATCAAATAAACATGCATGACATACCTTCTAGTAAGTCTGATGCTGATCCTAAACAATATTCCATAACAAGCTGCATAAGAAGAAATCAAAATAGTTGTTAGAAAAATCTCTAATAGTAAATGTATGTTTTCTAGATTTCTATAGAGAAATGCAATTCTCTGGTGCATGCAATGCAGAATGCCATGGCAGAACAAGCACTGCTTGTAACATAAGCCCCATCCCTGCACTGTCACACTGACCCCTCCCACAAGGACAGCTCTAACTGGAATTAACATAGACTTCCTGTGCAAAACACCAAGCAACAAAACTTGTAAGGAAAGCAAAAGCACATTCATAATCAGTTATGTATTGTATTACATATCTTATTTTATATGTACATACTCCACAGGAGTGTTAAATTGCACTTAACAAGCTTATCAGAGTATTAAAGGGCTATTTAGGGATTTACTTAAGATTTTGTCCCAGTCAGATTTCAAAAAAAAGAAACTAAAACTCTGTCCTACAGATTGACTGAAGCTACTACATGAAGAGTACCCACAATTCAAACACGTAGCTCAACAATATGATTTCTCCAGGACATCATACTACAAAAACTCTGTTAACGAGAACCATACATAACACTTTTCATTTGACAAAACACTCCCTCTGCATAGCCAATTGCATCTATTCCTACACTCAGATTTTTATGTAAAAAACCCAAATTTAGTAGGGGAGGTGTTGGATTTTTTTTGTTTAAATGAAATGTGTGAAATTAATTAGGAGACGACAGCCAGAGATAAAACCAGCTCATTGGTTTTGTCACCTGAACACAGGCACACAGAAGTGCAAAAGAAGTTAACAATATGCAATAGAATATAGGTAAATAACAGAAATACTAACGACTCAAAATATAGTTTAAGTACAACTATCAGTAGGATAATTCTAACCTGTTAACAGTACGACCGAGCACGCACTTCTGCAATGTATTCAGTCAACCATCAATACTCAGTGGCCTACCAAATGCACTGTGAAATGACCTACAAGTATCTAGTAAAGTTGCCAAACTTGCCTCCCAGGCAGCACAAGTGAAAGTCTCACCTTTCCCTACATCAAGTGCAGTGAGTTACATTTGTTGCTTATGATTTATTTCATATATTCAGTCCATCAAGCTAAATACCCTGGAACACCACCACAATCACCTTATTCTGCAAGCAAAAGGGAAAAATTCCCTAAATCTTGTTTCCAAAAACTATGTTCAGTTTCGTTGAGCACCTGTAAGGTCCTTGGCTACTCTCATCTGAGTCTGTGCAAAGCAAGTGTTCAGGTGCCTGCTGAAAGCCAGCTGGGGATATTTAAAGTGCCCTTAACCAAGCAAGAGAAGCGCAGAGTGCAGCAGATGCTTACCCATGCTGTATGCTCCCGCAAATAGCAGCCTTTGTATTCTATACTGTTAGGGTGTTTTATTCTTTGGAGGAACTTGACTTCCTTAATAATATCCTGCCATTTCTGTAGAAAATAAAAGGAATAGAAAGATTTTATGAAACTGTTACCTTTTTTCTTAATGTATTTTCAGTTGTTGTTGTTAGTATGTCATTTCATTATGAAGTAAAACCATCTTAGGGTTCCAAACCAAAATAAATCTACATCAACACCACGATGTTCACTGCTTAACTCCTCAACCAATCTACAAAATAAGTTGTTGATGGACGAGGCTGTTTGTAGGAGCTCTCATCAGTGCAATACTTCATATGTATGCTCAGGATACACTGGCAAACAGTGTCCAAGCAAGCACTCGGAAGAGAAGCGAACTTCTTCCAAGGGATACCATTTCTGTTGTCAAATCAAACATACATCCCAACCTGAAAGAGATGTGGATGAGCAGTGTCCTTCACAGCAGGATCAGCTGTCTCTCACTTAACTCCTGTAGGTGGAAAGACCTGTCCCTACTAGTAACTCTGTTACACTGGATGAGGGTCCAACAAATACCTGACTACATTCCTGATGTTTCTCCATTACTAGTTTAGTCTTTACAAGGACCAATTTAAAATGAGTTACCTACTAGACAGGGAAATGGTTCTGTATGAGTAAAGGAATAAACAGATAAAATGAAATCCATGCTTATAGTAAGAGGAGCTCTGCCAGTGCAACTCTGAAGTACAGAGGAGGCCAAAATGTCACATTCCAGCCTGTACTTGAACACTGCCATTGCTCCCCTTGGAGGAAATCACCAAGTCCTCCCATTTGCTGCACATCCATACCTCCTCTGGCAAGGAAGGTAAAAGCTTCTAAGTGCAACAGCAGAATTACAACTACTGGAAAAGATTTTCAAAACCAAATACAGTAGCTGGAACCATTTAAGTATGCAGATGTCAACACGAGAGGGGCGACACTGCAAATGTTTTTGAGAAAGAGTATCAGTTCTGAAGGTTCTCAGAGATAGAAGCACCAAAAGGCTGTTTTCCACGTCCTGTTAATCCCTCAGCACACACTTCCTCAGGTGTCTGTACATTGCCAGGATTCACTGATGGACAGAGGTTCCAGATACCCCAAAGCTTTGGAAAACACAAATCCTCCTCAATAAAAATGCTAGGGTTAGAGAAGCAAATGAAACCAGGGACCATGGTAGCCAGAACTGAGGCAGCTGATTGACTAAGTACTTCTCAACACCAGAAATTTCACATGAATGACATTAGTGCAGCTGTATTAACAAACTCTCTGCCACCCTTCTTCCAGTACAAGAACAACTTAGTTGCCTTTTGCCTTTAGTCTCAAAAGCTCTAAGGCACTAAGCAGTAAAAGGCAAACCAAGGAAGTGCCACACTAAACTCCTATGCTGGTGAGAGAGAGGTGATGTATTAATCAACATGTATTCGTGATTTCCTGTGTAAAAAACCCTCCGAATTCACATTAAGAGCACAGTACTACATAGTTCAAAGGTTTTAAGCTTAGTTTTAGTTTAAAGTAAGCCCTTATTTTAGAGACTAATTATTCCTAGCAATAATAAAATCATATTATGAAACCAAAGTAAATATAAACAATACCAGAATGCACTTAATCAATTTTCTTTACATAGGCTAGATCATAACTCTTGCAAACTTCTCAACAAAACAAATAAATACAGAAGTAAACCAGAAAGTGTTTTAATCCTACTCTTATTACTTTCTTCAAAATAAAGAAACATATGCATTGAAGACAAATAAAAGCTATTTCTGCAGCATGCACAGTTTGTTTCATTCATGTGAATAGAGTATTTATAGCTCACAGTAATTAAAACAGTAGGACAAGTAGTAAGTACAAATTATTCTTTCATCAGTACACAGTTAAACAAGTCACCACAGCGATAAAATAGAAACGCACATAGCAAAATTAACTATGAAGCTAGAATTTAGGACTGCTGGAGAGACACAGCCACCTCTACCTCCTACACAGATCCACACACTCAGAAAGGAAGGAACAGTTCAGCTCCTTGTAGTGCTGAGGATCAATACACAAAAGGCAGGCACAGAAAGCAATGAGTTGTTAGTCAAACTCATCGGAGCAAGACCGCTTGTACGACTGCAAGATAGAGAATGGAGGGAGGGAACCGTAAATGCCTTGAACAACATGGTTACAATAAATACTTCTGCTGAAAAATCCTGCCACGATGTGATAGATGTCGTTTACCAGAAATAATACCAAATCAGCTGCTCCTGTCATGTTGGGCTTTTCAAGAATCTGTATTAGCACTTAAACATTTCAAGTATAAAATCAATTATCTCTGCTAAGTGTCCTAGGGAAAAAACACATCTGGGGTGGCCATGAAAACACTTAACGTTTAAATCTCAGAGGCCTACTTTTACAGACCTCTCTGCAAAGACTGCCTTAATCCCCTGCTCTGGCAGTTCTGCCATAATTATGCTGCTGTTTAGATTTTCACACTCATTCACTCACTGCTGGTTTGCTTTTGTTTTAGCTTTTTATTAGCAGAGTCATTCCAAGGAAGGAGACTGTACAAGCAGAATGTACAAGCAGGATTCCCTCTGAATCCCTCACTGCTGCATCCATTGCTATTATTCCTCTGTCCAGTCACCAACGTGGTTATTTTGAAAGGTATTTAAAATGGACCATCTAAGGGCAACATGTCACACTAACAGGAAAACGTACCATTTTTCTGCTTTCTTTGTTGTTTTCAACACATTTATATTCTCCCATAAAAGAGCCCTTTGTGCCTGGAATTTGAGTCCTACCCATCTTCTCCAGGAGCAGGTTAGGCAGAAATACACTGTGAACAGTAAACTCATCTGTGCTGTTTACACAGTACCCTCATTCACCTGTACAGTTAGAGGGAAGATTTCTCCTGCCGGAACCCAAGCTAATTAAAAACATCCCATATAACAAGTATTTACAATGGTCAAGATTTAACATGCAACGTGTTCTACATACCTCATTGGACTGCTTCCCACTATATGACATTTTCTTGATGGCCACCACTTCGTTGGTGCGCACATCGCGTGCCTGTAACGTGAAAACATGATCAGTTTCTTCAGATCATTTCCCGTAAGAGAGAAACCAAAGATACTCAAAAAACAATCTTTATCCATTAGTTTATTTTTTCAGAGGTAAACTAAAATATCTTCCAAGGGGTGTGACTGCTGCATCTATTAGAAATTTCCTTCTGAAGTTAAAGATCACCCCCCTGTTTGCGAGGCGGCGTACGGCATTTTTCCCTGCTCAGCACCCAGCAAGCCTCTGCACAAGTCGAGTACCATCACTTCTGACCTAAGAATCAGAGCTTACAGAGGCAGATCTGATTCAAGTGGAAGAGATTTTCCCTAAATCAGCTTCTCTCCCTGGCCAGGTCCATTCCAGACACAACAGGAGCAAGGCCTGAGCCTTGGTGCCCTCCGAGCATAAGATGTCAGAGGATGCACAGGAAGCACCCACTCCAGACACCGGCAGCTTTCCCCCCAGTGCTCCCACAAATCCACTGCTGTGTCTTAAAGGATGGCAGGGGAGAGATGGCAGTGATCTAAGCCACCCATCTGCAGATTCCCATTCAGACTTACACTTTCTCAGCCCAATAATATTATTATTTACATTGCACGATGAATGCACATGTTTTTTTTCACACTTCCAGGGCAGATTTCCTGTCTTCAGACAGCAACGATCCAAGAGAAGACCAGACAAGATGTTTTGTTCCGTTTAGCACCAAAGGGCGGGCACGCTCAGCATGGCAGGAGCAGAGGCAGTGCTGCTTCACCTCCCGGATGGCTCCAGACAAGACTTGAGCTGCTCCTCTGTTAAGGATTTCAGCAGCACAGAAAGGTGGTGGAGGAAAAGACCTCAGAGCATCTCTGATAAGAATAATCAACTTGGATACGAAGCCAGATGATAGAAATCAGAATAATGTGCGCAACAGCACTCACTGATGAAAATGCTGATTTTTCATGTATCTGTACTGTCAAAGACATGGATTAAAAAAGTAGCTGGACTCTGCCTCTTTAAAAAAGGTTTTTCAGTCAGGTTTTAATTCTGCTGTTCATTAAAGAGATTCCCAGAATTCCCTGTCAGTCTTTCTTTCCACCAGTTATGATAGGCTTGAACCAATACTATTTTTAGTTTTCTGTTTGAGAGGATCCTTCCTACTGTCTCACTAATATTACCTCTGAGCTTGAGGGCACAACTATTATTTGGTTTTTTGAGACAAAAAAGGAAAAATAAACCAAGGAAAAATAAAATCCTGACTCTTGGATCTCTGTCAATTGCAGACAATCTCTGAAACATTCAAATCAGTGAAGAACTGGAACAAAACAGGCAAGCACAATACTAGAGTAGAGCAGAAGGAACCCAGCTCTAACAAAAGAGAGTGGGTTATTCTGCTCCATCTGCAGTGTTCCAGTGTAGTAGGTTTCCTGTGTCAAGCAAAAGCTATTATTACACTGCAGAGCAGGGAGCAGGGTAAGGATATTACCAAAATGATTCAGAGGTGCCAGACTTGCAGTTTCTAAGAAACTAAAACCATGAGGTGAACCAGCAAAATGTGTGTCAATTATGGAAGAAAAAAAAAACAAAAACAAACAGAAAAACTTTTTGCCACTGCAGGATGCAATGGAAGCAAAGAAAAGAGTGAACACTGTTTTTTCAGTTAGCACTTAGATAAACAAATCACCACTACATGGGAAGACAGGAAGGTGCAACTAACAGTGAAAACAAAACTGCGTGTAAAAAAAGGCAGGGAGAGATTTCAGGATTATAGGGATTTCTCTACTTGTTAACTGCTTCCACATCTATTTATCACCAAGGTTTTTGGTCCTGGCAGCTGACACCCCGAGAATATTAAACTCAGGGAGTTTCTTTTGTTCTTCTAGTTTCCTTGTGATCTTTAATAACTGAAAAAAGATGGATTCTAGACAAAAGCCATGAAGACGTTACAAGGCCAACATACTTAAATGATCCAAATGGTTCCATGGTAGACATTTACGTGCCTATATCGTGCTTGCCTCCCAAAACTCCAGACAAAGAATCAACATCTGGTGAGCAGAGTAACTTCAGCAATGACACAAGCAAAGCAAAGGTGGAGTATGCCATCAGCTTTGGCAATATGCTTGTAAGCAGTTAGTAACTATAAGTCAATAGTACATTGATTAGAGAAAGTTTAATTGCTTGCATCATCAGAATCAAAATCTTGTTAAAGAAAGAGAAGTTCTTTCCTGTAGCTTTACAGAGGAATAAAGGACCCAACAGACACAGTCCCCTACTTTAGTTCTTTATGCTTGTTTAATTCACACTAAATTTCTCCCTCTGTGTTGTGCCTCTCATCTTCCAGGTTTCTGTTTGAGGTATCAAGCACAGTCCATGAAACAGTTTCAGGTTCAGCGTTTTAGACGCACTGGTAGTAAAAAGATGCCATAATACAACACAGAACTTAAAGGTTAAAACTTTGTAACACAGAAATAGCAACAGCAGATCTTCTTCATGAGAAACTCTCTTACTTGACAAAAACAGAGGGTTAGAGCAGCATTGATACACTGCTTGTACTTGTCTTTTCTCAAGTATTTTTTGTCAAAGAAGCAGAATCCAAACACCAGCAAGTAATCACCCTCTTTAGTGAATAAATACCCACATGTAATGAACTGGTATTCTAAATGGTGGGGAAAAAAAGAGAAAAAAGAGCATAAAAATTAATCATAGAACAGTTTGGGTTGGAAGGGAGGTTTCAAGCTCATCCAGTCCAACCCCCCTGCACTGAGCAGGGACATCTGCAATTAGCGCAGGTTGCTCAAAACCCCGGCCAACCTCACCTGGGATGGTGCCAGGGATGGGGCAGCGACCACCTCTCTGGGCAGCCTGGGCCAGGGTCTCACCCCTCCCTCAATTCTAAAAAATTTTTTCCTGCTTTCCAGCCTAAATCTCCCTCTTCGTTCCAAACCATCACCCTTGTCCTGTCCCAACAGGCCCTGCTAAAAAGTCTGTCCCCATCTTTCTGACAGGCCTCTTGAAGTACTGAAAGGCCACAAGAAGGTCTCCCTGGAGTCTTCTCTTCTCCAGGCTGAAGCCCCTCAACTCTTACTTTCGAGCTCTCTGTAGAAGGAGCTGGTAATGGGCAACCAGCCCTCACCACGACTACAGAGTTCAGGCAGTCCACAAACACCTCCACAGCAGCTTCTTGCTGATGTTAGAGTACAGCTCACAGGTTACCTCTGGGGTCTGCTTTTCCAGACGCCTGTATTTCATACACAACTCTGCAAGATACCATGTTCCACTAAAACTTCAATAGTATTTCCACAATAATATTTCTTCAATAATATTTTCACATAGCAGGAAGACAGATTTGTCAATTCTCTCCATTCCTATCCACTCTGTAACCAAAGGGAGTAAATGAGATGCCGTGAACGTGGCAGGTGAGTCCTGTTTCATTAGCAAACAACTTCCTCCCCCAGATCTGTTCCCAGACAGTGGCGGCTCATAGTTTTAAAGCAGGGAACAAAATTAAGAAGCTTTTCCTAATTAGTTCATCTGTGCTGCATTAAATTTGTGCTGGAAGGTTCCCAACATGGTCTGCTGCAATTATTAACAATGAATAGGCATCTCATAAAATACTGACACAAATGGCTTTCTGAAGGAAAACTGGCAGGTTTGGCCACACCTCCTGTAATTATAAAAGTGAAAAGGTTTTCTAAGGAAAACGTTTTTTAATGAAGGTCTCACGGTAAGCACTTTGGTTAACATACAGCAACCCACAAGTGAGGTTACCCTGAGACATCCCACCTTCAGTCGAGCTATACAAGCAGTCTGGGAAAAATTCTGCTGTCCAGACGTTCACGTCAAATAAGTTTTAGGCAGATGAATACTGAGAGTCTTGCCTGCAGTAGGGAAGGATGCGACAGGACAAGTGACAACAAAAGCACCAACATTCAGGTGTCAAACACACAGAATGGCTTTAAGCGAGCCCGGGGGTATGCACGAGGGGAGCAAGAACTCAGTTCCTCTCAAGGGGCAAGAGATGATAAGCAGAAAATTGGACCAAGAGAACTGCATTGCCAGTCTGAATCGACGGAGCAGAAGCCCATGTTTTACTCTGCAGATAAACCCCTGCTTGCAATGTGGCAATGAACCTAAAAGCACCAGGCAAGGGCCATGTTTCCAGTTTTTCTTTTCAGTTTGTACGCAAACACTTTACAGATACTGTGAATCTGGGAACAGACATTGCACAGACACACAAGAAAACATCTCTGCCCCAAACACCGTATAAGAAGATTCACAGTAGTTTCTTCTCATTACATTCAAAAAAGTCTATGTCCACAGCTTAAAAGAAGAGACACACAGCTAAAATTCACAACACATGGAGCTACTTACAAAATAAACTGCTCCAAAGCTTCCATGGCCAATCTCTCTGAGATCTGTGAAGAGCTTTTCTGGATCTTCTTTGAAGAAGAGCTCTGCGATTTCTGGGTCCTTCAGGCTGCCCGCTCGGCTGGTTGATGGCATCCTGCTGGGCAGTTAGCCGACCGACTATCTGGGTTTAAAGTGCTGCCTCAACCCTTGGTTCATCTGTATGAATGGAGCCTCTTCAGCATGGATTACTGCAAGAAAAAGATTGCAACCCTTCATTGATTATCCTCTTCTCAGAGAGCCAGGAACAAAGCTACAGCAGAGCAGCTTCCACTTCTTCCAGGGCAAGCATCCCTGATGTTGGAAGCAACACAACCTGTCTGCAGAGATAACATCACAGTCCCACTCTGACACCAGTAAAGCATTTCTACAAAACACCAACCAAAACCAAACCACAAAATGAGCCACGTTCCTTGTTCCCGAGCACCTGCTCAGTCACCAGCAGGATGGTCAGCAGAACCTCTCGGACCTACAGCAATAACCAGTTGGTCACTAGTGAGCGTGTATGACCCTGACATCTTCTCTCTGAAGAGTTATACCCACTATGTCTCAAAATATCATTTGGGCTTTGTGGACAATGCAGTTGCATATATACATCATGGTCTTTGCAAGACAGGATGCATGGCACACTTATGACACATATGAACCACCACTGCCATTTACTAATCTGTATTTACACATTTTAATTCTTCTCACTACATTTTTTTCTTCTGCCATTGTGCTGCAGTTAATTAGTGGCCAGTGATCCATTTTTACTCATTTCAACATGCACGTGGAGACCTCTCTCAAGCTTCTCCTTCCACTATGACATGGTCCTTTTTGCTTTTTTTCCCTCTTATGTCTATTCATGCTCTCTATATCTATACAGAGTCTTATCAGCAACCCCTTCCTTTAGAGGAACAGCGTTTAGAACAGGAGGCACCCAGTTCCACACATGATGCATGGTCTTCCTGCTCTGCTCTGGCAGATGCAAACAAACATTTTAATGCTGACAGCACGTGAACCAGCATTCAACAACAGTCCACTGGCAAACACTTTCTGCAGAAGGACTCACAACTTCAGGATTTCGTACATTCCCAGTGGTGTCTTTCCGTTTGCACCATGCTTTTGCTTTCATTTACTCAAAGTGAGTCTTGGAATCTATCCAGAATAAAAGTATAGTTTCAAGTTGTGCTAAAACCTTACTGTGTCTTTACACCAGGTGAAGCCAAACCACCATTACAATGAAAATGCTTTTTCTTTTTCCTCCTAAAGGAAGGGCTTGGGTATTGGGATTTCCTCTGAATTCCCTGTAAATTGTCACCAGTAAAAACAATTCCATGTCACCGGCAAACAGCAAATCAGAGTCCCTTCTTTCCCAAAATGCCTGTCTGGTCAGGACTTGTGCTTTTTTTTATTCTTATTTCATACCCCAAACTTGTTTCAAAAAAGTTTTACATCTTCATAATGGGAATATAACCTCCAAACAAACAGGCAATAAACCCGAGTTTAGCCAATGTCTCAGAAGGCCCCATCCCTGTCTGTTCTTCCTCCCTTTCTGGACACTAATAAACTCCGTCTTTCGCCAAGCCTCTGGACAATCAATGAATCATTTGTTTTCCCCTCCCTGTAGAACAATTCCTACAGGAATGGAAAAAGACACACTCCTGCATGTTTATGCTCAGCAGTACTCTTCTCTAGACAGTTGCAGCATGCGGAAGTGCCAAAGACTGCGTGCTCCTTGTTACTTCAAATAACTGTCAGCATCGCTACAAGGGGAGCACGATGGTGTGAGAGACAGCCAAGACATACCTAGCTGGAAACTCTGCAAGAGTCTCCAGTTTTTCTGATGAAGACATGCGTGGGAGAGAACGCAGGGAAGGGAAGAGGAATCCAACATTTTCATAGCTTTCCTCCAAGCAGTCAGCGTTCAAAAAGATTTATAATGCAACCCAAAACATGTTTCTCCAATAGCCCAGTCTCAGGGGCTAAGGAAAAACCGACATTCAAATCCCAGCGTGGACCAAGTATAAAAATACACACACACACAGAGTATATGCAGCTGTTCACAGCTCTGCTACGCTGCACTCAGGACCATGCACATATCCCCCCCGTATCGATGCAGGATCATTGCAGGAGCCCTCGCAGCAGTCAGCACACAACATACCCAACTACCTGTCAGGACAGGACGCGGCCCCCGTCAGCACGCGGCGTGCCCAACTGTGGCACGGGCCGGGGCCGAGCTACCTCCACCTTCCATTGCATAACTGATACCGTGTGGGAAGGGAAATCATTAGCTTCAGTTCAGCCCTACCTGAAGTACGTTTATGAAGACTGGAAGAAAAGTGTTTTGTTTTTTTTTTTCCCCCCCGTTATTTTTCTTTCTTTCAAGTAAGCCAACAATATTCCACTTGATTCCAGCTCTAACAAGCACATAACACTGAAAGACAACTGTTTCACATTTACAGCCCCCGACGAAACAATAGACAAAAAGCATCAGTCAGAAAAGCGAGAGAAAGGAGCTGGGGGAAGGGAGCTGATAACCAGAGCACACTCAGTATTATTGAAGGAATGTTTCTTGGATCGACAGTGATGATGTCATGTTCCATCTTTTAAGAAGCATCAGATTCTTACAAAAAGGACATTGTTGTTCAAAAGCAACTGCTGCAATCCCAGAATGCCCTTTTCCCTACATCTGTTAGTCAGAGGGGCTAGGCTTGGATAAACCTGCTAATATGGCCAAAAGTCACATGTCCCCAGGAGCGAGCCTGCGTGTGCGAGCCAGGGCGAGGAGAAAACCCCTGTGCACACAGCCCAGATGGATTACGGCCTTCTCCCCCTCCCCACTTACCCCTGACGCCGAAGCAGCCACCACGTTTGTTCTTGGCGTCATTTCTGAGCTTGTCTCTGAAGTGTCATCAACAGGCAACACTTTTCACTGCTGCTGAAACTCTTACAGGCTCACCGACAGTGCACACAGAGGAGGTAAGGGCTGTCAGGCTTTGAATGGCAACCCAGAGCAGAGCTCCTCATCTGCTGTGACACACCTTAAACTACAGCTTCTCCCCCTTTAATCCTGAGAGCATCGAGACAAATTTCATTATCTTTATTCTGGGAAATAATTGCTGCTTCAAAATGCATGAGAATAAAAACATTAAGTATTAAAACCTATTTAACAGCACAGTCACAGCGTGTGCATGACACTGTGCTTATCAGCTGATCTGCTTAGAGCCAACAATAAAATGTATTAATGTAAATTCCATCCATAAGAAAGCTTTACACAGTCTTGCTTAATAAAGTGCTCCCATTTTTATGGATGCTGCAGTATTAAATTCCCTCAGTCTTCTTTTTACCCGGGCTACACGTGCTGCCTGCCAAGGCAGTGCTGGCAGCTGACACGCTCCTGCCTTGCAGTAATGACACCTGAACACTGGAGAAGTCAGAAGTGGCATGCAACGTGGTTATTGCATTATTCTAAGTGTATTAAAAAATACAGATGACTTTTCAGATTGAAAAAAAAAAAAAACAAACCCAACAACCTGCAACTAAACTGCACTGAAAATTAAATCATATACCAGCAGGCAGCTCGGCTTCTAAATTACGGTCAAGTTGCACTTAATGCATTTTACATTCTTCCACCAATGCAGTCCCTTTATGACAGGGTTTTTGGATCGGTGCAGCCATACTGTTAAAGACAATTGTTCCCAGGGGATGGGACTTATCATCTCACCTTAGGCAGCTCAGATGAGGTGGCTGGATCCTGGTTGAGGCCAAGAGACAGGCACTGCAAAGCTTGTCTCCCTGCTGGCCAAGAGGCACAGACTACCTACAAGCCAACCTGCAGGCTGCTAAAATTAGATAAAATAAATGCCACATTTTTTTCCTAGTTGTCACTCCTACAAAAAGAACATTGCATTGCACAAACACAACTGCTGGTACTTAGATCACTTCCACCCATAACAAACCAGGGTGTTGAAGAATACGAGAAAAATTCAAAATAAACCAGGGAATGACTGAAGCATGAGACCAAAATGACTCTTACTTCTTACAGGAGGCTGAACTAACTACATTGAGTTAGTAGCCACCATCACTCGTGTAAATTACACTGACTACAGGCCAAAATGTTTTATCAAATTACTTTCATCTGAACAACTACCAGTTAGTAGGAACCACATGCACACATCCACAAAAGTCCATGAATCAATAAGATGTTACATTCCCTGTAATTACGGCAATATTAAATGTCCACACATACCCTCCCCCTGAATCACTGACACAAGGAAGCTGAAGATGAGAACGGGGTCAGACCTGTTCTCTTCTGAGTTTTCTGCCTCCTTGCCATGTCATCTCTGGCTGAAGTAAGACCCAGCCCTGTGACTAACATCCCCTGGGATCCTGCAGAGCAGAATGAGCAAAGCTCTAAGTGGTCAGAGGCCGTACTTGAAGTGCATATTCAAGCCTTATGCTACAGAGACCTCAGAGAAATTAAAATCAGTCCACACTACACTAGAATAGCTGAAGACTGTCAGTGTCATAGATAACTGTGCTCAGGTAATAAAGCAGCATACTAAGAGAAGAATGTACTTGGCCTTCCCTGCAAAGGAGGAGGGAACCTACTCACGGAGTTTTCCACCTATCAGTCATATTATTTCACAAGTTCACATCCAGAGCAAGTCAGAGAGTGTGACAGTGACTGGGAGGTATTCAGTTACCTGAACCATGAGCTGCACCAAAGCATCTGTAGCTCCTTAAGATGGTTTAAAAGTTTGCAGAAATCCAATTACAATAGAGGCTTGCTTGTAGTTTTTTTTTTTTAAAGCATCTGCATTGCACATAGTGCAAAGAGTTGCTAAATTTCAGCGTGTCATTTCCTCTGTCAGGGTCTAACGCAAGAGCATCAAATAGATGAGGAACGAGTGTCATCACGCAACTGCTGAAAAGGGGAAAAGGGATTTTCTCTTAGTTGCATACAGGTCAGATCTGGGGAATGTATGAAGCTGAGATTAAATTATCCTCTCCACAGACTATTAAAAATTTCCTGACTGGCTTCCAGCTGACGCTGAAAATTTCCACCACTATCTTAAATTTGGTAAACTGGAACTATTGAAAGAATTTACTTTTTGGTTGATTGGTTTTCTTGCAGTTATGCCTAAAGTGAGAGTGAGATGGTAAGAGTGCTTAAAGAATGCTTAAAATACTGACAGTCAAAACTTTCTGTATAGCATTGAATGCTTGACCTGAAAGCACCATTTTTTTGGAAGTAGCAGACAAATCACTCCCCATTTTTTATAAGACCCTGAATAAAATCCTTTAAGGTAAAAAAAAAGTAAGCAAAGCTGCAAAATGCAAGTTGCTGCTTGTATGTAAAATGTGAAGTAGTATTCTGTGCATTTTCAGAAAAAAAACCTAAACCAGACAACTTAAAATAAGTTTTCTAGCACACCAAGCAAAAACATCAGCACATAAGAGCTGTTTGGTTATAAACCATGCAGAGGAAACCTCAGCTGAACTTTCAGTATCACATAATACTGTCTGTTGGGTAGAGGAAGCTTCTTCTCTGGCATATTCTGAGACACCGAAGAGGCTCTCCCAGCACCACACAGAGCTGCGTACCCAGGCACATCACCACTGGATCACATCTGCGCTGCCAAGCACAGGAGGCTGAGCTCTGGCTCTTCTGTGACCGAGAGCAAAACACCTGATCTACAACCCTGCAGAAGGTCCCAGTGCACGGGAAGAGCAAACAGTGCGATGAACGGCACACGCACTGTCCGTGCAGAAACGAAGCATTTACTCATTTTACTCTGCAATGTACTCTCTTTGGGCAAAACTGGTATTTTGCAACACCATGTACTCTCTTCAGGCAACAGCAGCGTGTTGCAACAGCCACCCCCCAAACCCGTGCAGTCGTAGCATGATGCTTTGTCTCTCCTCTAGCAGTGGAAGCGGAAGGGCTGTACCTCTGGTGAGGACCTATCAGAAAAGGATGAAGGTCCGAGATCCAAAGAAACGAGCATTTATCACAGCAGGCAGTGCTGATATACGTGACTCTAGGAATGATGCTATTACCCTTGACTTATTTTGCTATCTGCAAATAAATCAGCCTTTAAAATTCTAGCCTGATGAATTCCATGTATAGAGTTACCTTATCCAGAAAGATAAATGGCAGATGGTGATTACCTGCTATATGTCCCATCATTTTATTTGCTGTCCATCAAAAGCAAGGCAGTAGCCAGCCTGCTGTGGTGGGTCCTTTTCTATAAGGGCACAGATAGAAGATCTGTTGGCTTATCTGAAATTCAGAGGATCTTCAGCCAGTACAATCCTGCCAGATTCAGGATCATCTTCTACACATACTTATGCACACACAAACACAGGGACACATGTTTAGGCTCTTCGTGATCACTGGGAAAATGCATCCTTTATCACTGCACCCAATTTCTCCTTACAGCAAACCTGTCAAAACTACATTCCATGGCTTTTATTGCTTTTCCATTTAAAAACTGCCCTGGCAACCCACCAAGTACTGCGGACTTCCCTTAGAACTTCTTTTACCCGTGGCTCTGGCCCACCCGGACAGTTGTCCTATTCTGATAAAAGCAGAGCAACCCTCGAGCACTTAACATGCACTGCACACATGGAAGGCGAGTTACTCTGCTCACAGCAGAAGGCAGCTGTTTCCTTGAACAGCTAAAAATCAGCTTCCCATTCCTGCTCAATTATACACCACGGCAGATGGTATCAAGGCAGTTGCATTCTAGGTGACTATCACAATGGAAAAGTCTACCAGCATCTCCAAGCCTCTCAAAACGGACAGCAATTTCAGTCACTTGATTCATGTGAAGCCACTGACCTCTTGCATGCTGGGGTAACCTGCCTCTCCCACCAAGCTAACAACGTGGTACTTTTTCTTCTACTTCTGCAATTTGGAAATCTTCCTAAAGTGGTAAATAAGGAGGGGGGGAGTAAATCTCAGAAATGAAACAACTGAAAACCTGGAGATCAGAAAGTGGCATTGAGCTTCATCCACGCCCTGCAAATGGGTCAAGAGGCACTTGGGCACATCCCCCTTGGAATCCTGCTAACTTACTTTTATCACTTAGTAGTGAGCTGCAGCTCAGAAGAAAAAGTAATGACAGAGTAATGAATTAGACTTTCTCCTTTTATATTAAAATCATTTTGGAATGCTTGTTCCCCACACCAGACCCACTAGGACTGTCTGTCATTAAGGAAAAGGGAGGTGCAGATGAACAGCATTCTACAGGAGACTCTAATATTCAGAAAAAAGTCCAAACTGCTGTCACAAAACTGCTTGAAAAAGGAACCATCCTGAAATAGTGCCAGCTACAAGCAGAACAAATATACCTGGAATGGGGTGAGAAAACTGGATTGGGGAAGGTAACTGTAGACCACGGAAAGCCACACCAAGACTCTGCTCTTTTCTACACCACTTTTTAGTCCCAAGCTTAGGTAGGCAAGATGCTCCTCTGCCTTCTGCCAGTCCCCAGAGGAAGGGAAAAGACAAGATCGCCCCGTCTGAGCCAGGAGCCCCTTCTGCTGCCAAAGCCTGAATCAGGTGAGATCTTAGGGCTGCGCTGGACACTTCCATAAGTTCGTTGTGACAGCAAAGAGCCCTTCATGTGGGCCACAGCCCCAGCCCTATCTGCATAGTAACAGTACCACTGACTGCACCCAACTGAGCTCCTCTGCAGCAGACATCTAGAGCAAAGGATGGGCATCAAATGCTGTCCCCCCTCTCTCTCTCACATTCCCTCACCAATGAATTTCTAGAAGGAACAGATCAGAAGGAAGAGATGAATCTGCACCTGGCTATTACGCTGAATTCCAGCAGCTTTTTGTCTGTGTGAGTGCCTGTGTTCAAACAGGATCTTCTTTCCCAACATGGTAAATTTTTCTTCACCTGACAAAAAGCAGCATTCCAGGAAGATTCCTCTCGCAATGTCTTTTACAAAAATTCTTGAAGAATGGTTCTATCCTGGAAAAACCTCTGTACAGATTTTCTTCTTTTCTTGTCTCTTTCTCTGCTTCTCTACCTGTGTTTTTTTCTTGTGTTATACTTCTTCACAGAATACCCTCAGGAAGACACTTTTATGTTAGAGTACTGCTTGCATTTCTCTTATACATGCACTTGTAGACTCTGTAGCTTACTTTGATTTCCTCTCAAGATTCTGACACTAAAATATCCATCATCGACTCCCTGAATTACTTACCCCAGCACACTTTCTGATCCCACTGAGCTGTTCTGCTTGAATGTTTACTTTCCAGGGATGTCACTAGCAAAAGGGTCAGAAAACTGTTTCCCACACCTCTGCTGACAACCAGGATCTGTGTTTCTGGGTTGGGTGTAAATATTTGTTAGGATGATCCACACCAGCAGCAATGCCAAGAGTGCAACAATTCTCTTGTGCTTTCTATTTCAAACAAAGTGGAAACAGTTTTCTGTATTTCTGCAAGAATCTTTCATGTTTTCTAAGTAGTGGAAAAGAGATCTCTAACTGGGTAAGCCTGTTCCTGTGTTGAAGACAGATATTCTGAAGAAACTAAATCTATTTTGACAAGTTACATATGCCAGTTATAAACACACACAAATACAACCACCACTACCAGTACTCCTGAAAATACTGGGTTTGTTAACTGGCAGTTTTTGCAACATCACTCACCCAAGAAACACCAAATCTACCACTGATCCTACCACTTATATAACACAAATAAAAGACATCACTGATGCAGTTGAAAGAAATATTAACGCCAGCAAGCATCCCGTATCATTTCCTTCTATTTGAAACAAAACATCCATGGGATCTAAAGTTAGGCCTACGGAAGAGCTGATGAACAGCCAGCGTTCCTTTCTCGGAGACCAATGCCATCAAAGTTCACACAGCGCTAACCGTACCCTGACATATCCAACACGAACATCCCCTGAATGTCTTTGCTTGTGATAGTTCTGGTACATTTATTAAGAAGGTCAGCTCTAAATTTAGTAATTCCTTAGGCTAGCAAAGCTACGAGGAAGGCAACTGGAAAAAATGAAATCTTCTGTCCCCCTTCTTTTGCAATTCATTAAGTTCTCAGTCATTGCCAACTCTTTCCCACGTAAAGCATCACTTTAATACATGCTCTGTGACTGCAGCACCTACAGACAACTCTGTGGCCACGTCTCTCGGACTAGGGAGCGAACGATATGAGGATTCCAGTGCAGATGCTGTGCTGGGAGCACACTGGCCAGGAAAAGGTTAGCAAGCGGTCAGCTGATCAGAGTCAATTAAGTCTAGAGGCAAAAACACTGGGAAACTCCAGCTGCCCATGGAAAAAAAAAAAAAAAAAAAAAATTTCCCCCAAAAAAAAAAAAAAAAAAAAAAAAAAAAAAAAGTAAGAAAAAAAGCAATTTTGAATTCAGCATAAGGAACTGAGAAATTAGCTACGAAACTTCACAATATAAATAATCTTCCTTGAGAAAAGAAATAATGAAAAAGTAGCAGTATCAGGCAGTTTTAGAAAGGAGGCCTGGAGGGAAATAATGCAAAGTCTTTCTGACCAATAAATAAAAAAGTGAAAGTGTTTAAATTGAACTTGCAATTGAATTCACTGGATTCAGAAGGATGCCAGGAGACATGTGCACCCCAGCCAGAGGCTGTGTCCAGCCCCTCCAGACCACAGGTCAGACTCTGACTTGAGCAAGTATGAATCAGGCAAAACTGAAGCCAGCAGGAAGGGCCTAAGGTAGAAAAAGTCAAATACAAGCAGAAAAATCCAAGCAAAAACTGGAAGATTCTGCAGGAATAATCTTAAAACCCAAGCTGTGAGAAGCCTCAGGCAGTTGCAAACCCTGATCCACTACCAGGATGAAAAAAAGCCAAGTGAGGTAAGAAGGTAAATTACGTGCACAAAGATGACCTGGTATAAGGTATGGTCCTGCTACCATGAAGAGCATACATCAGGAAACCTGGTCCTTCAATAACCTTGCAAAGGAAACGTTAGTGACTTATGGAGATGAGTAGCTGCTCCAAGTGCCTGATGTAGCTCCAGAGTGACGTATACTTTTGTCACAACTGCTGTCCCCTTCTGACAGCTGCTGCTCCAGAGCAGCTCCTCACAATGGCTGCAGCCAAACCAAACAGAAGAATTAACTGAAATAATAATTAGTGGAAGTAACATGCTAATCACTTGGTGACTATAATACACTACGAACTAACGAGCCAAACATTTATGCACTAGACTGTAAGTCATTAAAGTAACAGAACTCAAAAGCATACCCAGAAAGAGGTAGGCAAGGTCTTGTATACAAAATTTTTGCGACTATTCGTTAGTCGTAGGTGGAGAACAGAAATATCGTGTCTGAACTGACACAAAACTCTGAAAAAAGCAAGAGGTCAGATATCTAATTACACAGTTTGAGCAAGGGAAAAGGCCCTTGAAACCAGAGTGATCCCAGATACTGTGCAGATCCTGCATAGTATTTGCATTTACGATGTGGAATGGGAGGGAAAGGAGCACAAGTTTTATTTAGGGCAGTTGACAGTACCAGAAGGTACACAGGAACCTTAAAATTTAACAATGTGAATGAGCAGCGAGGTGGGAGATGAAAGGTCAGGAAGAAAAGAAGAAGCACTGAGCACATATTGACTCTCAGACTAACATAAGTCAGGAGCTGAGCTTTGTTCAGACAGCTCAGTGAAAGGAATTGCACAATTAAGCAGAGGCAATGTCAGATTTTCTTTATAAAAAAACCAAACAACAAACAACCAACACGAAGAATCAATTAGGAAAATAATATACAATTTCTGACAATACATTAAGGAAGTCTCTGCCGTGGTCTGCTCCCGGCTATTCTTCTTCACCCTTACCTAGCAATGAAATGAAAGTACAGTACAAAAAGGATTCATAAATAGGAAGCTGTAAACTCCCAAGAGAACAAAGCTTGGAGAAAACTGGTGTAAGAGTTAAAAACCCTGCATAAGAAGGCCATACCAAGCGCTCAGACTTCAAGAACAAGGGTGAGAGTCCATAAAATATAAGAGCAGCACGTTTATAGCAGAGTGGAGGAATTCAACCAATCAAGCTACGAAGAGCAAAATTAACCTTCAGAAGTGACTGCAAGGCACCGAGCCCGAGAGATACAAACACTGCTTTTGAAACGAGACATTTCCACGAGTAAGAACAGCCACAGACAGATCAGGTAAGGTATTCCTGCATGCTCCTGCCACCTCTTCCAAAGCATACAGTTGTTACCACTGCCAGGAACAGCAGATAGGACCAGACAGGCAATATATTAGAACCTGGGTGACAACCTCTATATTGCTGTTCCTCTAGGATCAAACAAGCACCATCAAAACACACTGTGCTACTAAAAAGGTCAACCTGAACACAGGCTTTTATAAAATACACGACCACTACCATAAACAGAAAAAAGGCTTCTTGAAAGTGCAGAGAAATAATGAGAAAGGACTGCACTAGGTTCTAGTAAGGCACAGGTACCTGATGGAGCTTCAGCACTGGGCAAAAACCAGAAAAGCCATTTCAGAACAGATTAGCGGTCAAATCAATTCTGCTCTGCAGAGGGACTGACCAACCTAAGGGAACACACCAAAAGGGGAGGCAGCAGGGTACACAGCCACGGCGTACAGCTGCCCATGGAAGCGTGGAACTTAAAGCAGGTTTAAAAAGTGGTTCAAACAGATTTCAGCATCAAAAGACTTCAAAATCGTCTGTAACTGTTAAATCTGTTGTGCCTGATTACCTGTACCCCATAAATGAAGTACCTTTATTAAGCAATTATTTCACACCTTTCTAGAGCCTCTGAGCACCTCCTTTCCTGATGGAATTCCCCAAAGTCCTGGCAATTTGTCCAGTTTTACTCTGGCTCAGGTTGAGTATTTATTTTCCCTGTCTCCACATGACTGAGCAGAACAGCTTTTTAAACAGCACACAGCAAGGGGATGAGTCAAACGAGTGAAAGCAAACAACAACAAATCAAAAAACACTTTTTTCCACTAATTTACCTACTCGAAGAAATGCTTCTCCAGGGGGTTCTGCAAGGTCTAGATTACTTCTCTTTATGCCTCCCACTTAAAACAAAAGATAGCTTTCAGTATGTATTAAGATAACAAGCATATCCTTTTAATTTGATGAGGTTTATCTGCTTTCATGGGGAAAATACTCATTTCAACTAATACACAAAACAATTTAGGTAGCAGTGGTTCAGAAAGAGAGTGTGTCTCAAATGGATAGTTCAGATCATAGAACTGAAGGTCCTTCTAAGTCCTGTTCCTGCTATTTTAAGCAACTACATAATAAAATCCAAATCGGACAATAACCAACTCCTGAGAACTTCTCAAAGTCACTCCTCTGATTACAAGGCTGCTCCAGAACCCCATTCCTATTCTGATTAGGAAACAATTTAAGATTAAGAACTGACTGATTCACAGTTTGTATTTACTATTTGTTGGTTTACATAGACTTACTCTTTTTCCCATACTGTCCTTAAAGCTTCAAGTTTTCGTCCCTTTCCAATATTGAGGGATAAGCACAAGTACAGAGACACAACATCTATCCCCTTAAGGTGTTAGCTGAAAAAAACCAAACCAGTTTTGCCTCCCTTTATGACACAGGAGGGAGAACTGACTTCCCAGACCACCCTAAAAGCCCTTCCTACACGAGATGAAAACAGCCCTTCCTACATGAGATGAACTGTCCTTGCAGTGCTCCTCCACCCTGGCCACTGTCTTGCTCTGTCAGCTCCCCACCAACCCTCTCCTGTTGAGGACAGTCCCTCTCACAACCCATCCATCCAAGCACGGGAAACACCATACAAGTAGTTTTTAAATCAGAAGGTGTGGGTGGGCATACAAAACATATCCTTGCTGCAGATGAGGGAAGGAATAAGAAGGGTGTAAGAACCACTTTCCTTTCCACTTGAACCATAGCCCTTCCCACTCCCGTGCGACAGCTGCCCCGCATTTCTACCTGACGCTCCCCCAGCCACTCTTGCTCCCCATCACATTCCCCAAATACTGTGGCTGAGCAGCACGGTGCCACCACCAACTGCTGTAAGGAAAGCGAAGACTTCTGGCAAAGCTTTAAGAAATCAGTACCAGCTGCACTCCCCCAGACCCATCCAGACAGGGCACCGGCAGTGAGGACGGGGGAAACTGGCTGCATGACCCTAGGAACAAGTCAGCCACCCATAGCACAGCCAACCCCGGTCTCCCAGCAGGGGGAAGGGGGGTGGCAGGGCAGAGGGCAGGCAGCACAGCCCGCTCTCACCCTGCACGCTCAGCATCCAGCTGGGCAGCACATGCTCACCGGTCCAGCAGCGGGGTGGGAGCACAGAGCCTTCCCCACCCTGGCACAAAAGGTACGTGGTCCATTTACATAGAAGTTTTGGGCACGTCTGCTGAAACTCCATAAAGCCAAAAGATTTACGGTAGAAGCTCTGCCTCCAGTTTCACACAGGAACAGACATCCCAGCAGTGAGATAGGAGACTGGAGCAGGAGAAGTTCATAAGGGCCTGCTTCCCAAATTCAGGCCGGCACAGGTTTGTGTGCTACTTTACAGCTGTTCCGTTTGCTGACATCTCATCTCTTATGTACTTCTATACCCATTACCATAGCAACCAAATTCCTCAGAACATATAATGTGATTTTTTTATCTAGTGTATTAGAACAAAATTATTAAGGTTACAAAGGCAAGCACTCCAAAATTAGAAAGTGTCAGAATTCAGACTGCCATCTCCCTTGCCAACCCATCTTCTGCTGCCTCCCTCCCCATCTCCTGCGCTCACAAGTCACCTCTCCTGCAAATCTCCAGCTCCATTTCTCCATCAGCTGTAGCTCCTTTCTCTACCATCCCTCTGCAGCCCCAGTTTCACTGTACTTCTGTCCTGACATATTCTTATCTCTCCTCTCTCATCTGACTTTTATACCTCCTGCATTCACACCAGGCATTTTCCTCCTCCACACTGCCTGGGTGCTCTCCAGGAATGATTCACGGAACACAGGGCAGAGATTCCCAACAGTCTAGGAACTGGAAACAAGAGGAGATTCTCCTGCAAGGAGTTCTTCCGATCTCCTGTAGCCCAGGGCTGGAGCATCTTCTGCAGCTCTCCAAGGACTGCCTGCTCAGCACCAGGAGCTGCAGAACCCCAAGCAACACACAGTGCTGCTTTAGCCTCTCAGCACTGTCAGCCTGGGTCCCACCAAGGAATAAGCCCTTCTTCCAGCACGTGTTTTGCAAATACACAGACTCCATCTTGATGGAACTTACATAAAGCAAATTAATCTTTATGCTTTCCCTGCCTATATCATTATTTTATATACATATCTCACTAGGAGAACACCACATTCATGGAATGCTCAAGTGCTAGGTTTTCTCCAAACACCAGCATCTGCAAGCACTACAGAAGTGAAGAGTGGAATCCACTGCAGTGGAACATACCCAATAAATTCAGCAGATCTCTCTTTACAGAACGTTTACTAAAAAGTCCATCAAGTCAAGGATTTACAGATCCTGGTGCTTGACTGCCTCTCCACTAGAAAGACAGGTTAAGTCGATACATCACTGGGCACACACAGAAGGTAAATGATTACACCTTTTCTCTGAAAACCTGCTCTGAAAAGAAGTATCTGTCTCTTTTCTGGTTTTGGCAGTATTACTAATTGTCCTGAATACAAGGGATGAAAGAGGTAGGTCAGCATCTGCACCCGAAGCAAATACTTGGAACAACAATTAAGAAACAAGGCCCACAAAGCAGGTTTTAATGCCCAAGGTCCATCCTACCTTGGCTGACTCTTACTGGGAGCATTCAAAAAAAAATTTTCCCCTCTATACCAACTCTTCAGCTGCCAAGCAAGAAACAGAGCACTTTCTTCTGGCCTGAAGAGAGGAGGAAAGCGCTTAAGTCGCTTGAATGTACCCAGTAAGCATTAAAGTATTTTAAGGCTGAAAAGGCAATTTCAGCTCAAGTAGGAACACATCCATCCTAAATTTGACAGAAAACTGTAATCAGAAATTGATCTATTCCAATGGTACGGATCCAAACACCTTTATATTTCACAGGTTCTTTGTGTGCTCACGCACAAAGCTGCTTAATCCAGCTGTTCACAGCAATCATTCACAAAAGCAAATGAATGAAAAAGAAATAATCAGCAACCATCTCCACTCCTACCCTCCAGCTGAGGTGAACGATAATTTGATTGCTTCAGTCGATGGACAAAAACTATTTGCTGTGCCTTTAAATAAAAGGTTAATTGAGGTATGGTGGAACCTGCTCTCACACTTGGGCTTTTGGAAAACAAGGTTGTCCTGCCTGTTTCAAGGACTCTGGCCTCAGCTTTTACATGAGATGAGGCAGGGAGCTGCCAACAGGTGACTTTTCCAAGACTGACCTGATCTTTGAGAGACACAGTAAAGGAACAGCATTGCAAAGAAAAAGCCAATTAAAATAATCTTATACTTCTACCTTAAGCGTTCACTGCTGGCAGGGATCAAGCTCCAAAGCCTTTGTCTCAGCCAACACAGCAGCCTGTGCCTTGCTGGATGGCAGCAGTGGCTGTTGAGAGGAGTCTCTGATCTGAAGGCAATCGGGGATATGGTCAAAGCTAACCCATGCCACTCAGAGGCACACAGTCTTGCCATCTAATGAAGGATGGTAACTGCAGAGGATAAAAGCTACTACCCAGAGTCTACCACATGGCAGGGCTGGAGTAAGACCAAGCTGTATGGGCTGAAGGACTGTCTGCAAATATGCAACATAGGGGTCTGGCTCTATCATGTTATGGGGGACAAGGGCAGCCAAGAGACCAGTCCCAAGACAGCAGTGGGACAGGGGAACATTAGAAATTTTCAGCTATAAATCACCTGCTGACTTGTTTCAATGTTGTCTTCTTGTTTGGTTTTGTTGGTTTTTTTTTTTTGTTTTGGGTTTTTTTTTTCCCCCAGAAACAGGGCTTGGTATTCTTTCTCCATTTTCATTTTAGCAAACAGACAACTCACACAAAACACTACGCTTTTCTTACATGACACCTCTCCACGACCCTCCTATTTCCCTGGAGAGTTTATGAAACATTTTTAGACAAAACAAGAGAAGTTAGCTGCATTAGCATTTCAATACTGTCACCAGATCTGTTCAGGTTCCCTTGATGATCCTCTTCCTTACAGTACCTAAGACTTACACAGCTACAGCTGCAGTGAACTAGTCCTTATTCTGAGGCAGAAAAATCTGTAGCATTCTTCACTTAAATTCTGAGAAAACTCATGGAATTTAAGAAGTGAAAGAGTCCATAAGATAATCAGTTGTTACCTAAAATCCAGCTTAATTAGTGATAGCTACTGTGTAGATTTTATCATGCTGCAGATACTTCATACTGAGAAACTGTATTAGAAATTTTGTCTCAGTGAATTGTAGAAGATTTGACAAAGAGCTTTTCCTTTTGGGACAGAAGTGATGCACTGGGGTTGATGGTATTTAATTGCTGGTGGAAAGAAAATAATGTCATTTCTGTAAAATAATGACCATTCATTATGAAGCTGAACTATTACCAGCCTGTGGTATTTAAACATACTGTCCACACAGACTGAAGCAAGCGGATCACAGCTCAGGCTGATGGTTTCATGGCCTGCAGCGTGAGGAGGACAGCTTGGCATGACTAACATCAGCCAACCGTGTCAACTCCATGGGATGGAGAAGACCCTACCTGTGACATTTCCATTCACAGGGGGTTTTGCTGGATGTGGTAAAGCGTCAAAAGGCCAGAGCTCTGGTGACTAGAGGTTGCTCCATCTCCTCCGCCCCCCCCCCCCCCCCCCCCCCCCCCCCTCCCCTCACCCCCTCCCCCCCCCCCCCCCCCCCCCCCTTTCTCCTAAGAGGATATTGTCCAACTGCCAAAACTCACAATGTCACATCTGACCTATGCTTTCATTACCAAGCCTTAAAAAGCACCTGATATTTGCTGAGTATTCAGCAAAGTTGCAATAAATATTCTTACTTTACAAACACGTAAACTGTGTGACTAAGAGATGACCTGTCCAAGACCACACCATCAGCAAGAACTGAAAGGTCTGACACCCTGTTTCTTATGCCATCATTAAACACATAGGGGCTGTGTTTCTTTTTCAAGTTTCACCCAGTGCCAAGTCTATTAAAATAAGGAGCAGTTAATTATTTACCTGATTTTATAACCTTCTCTCTCAATCAAAGTCATCAAGTAACAGAATCATGACCACTAGATTCTTCTGACTCAAGACCACCAGTCCCTGAGAATGTGGGGGCTGAGGGGTTGCCTCTGCTCCAGTGGCTGTTCAGAGGTGCATGCTATCAAATTCCTTTCAGATCCATTTAGATTTCAGGAGACAAGCACCCACATCACACACAAAAAAAAGCCACCCTCTCAGCCTTTTGGCAGCCAGGGGCACAGAGAATGAAGGAGCTCCTCATCCCTAGAGGCTGCCTGTGAAGGGCACTAGTGGAGTGTAACAGCAGAATAACACAGGAAATTTTTGCACCATTGCAGTCTGCACCACACCTACTCTAGGGATAAATAAAATTCCAATCTCCACAATCTCCAAAGCTATCAATCTGACACCTTTTGTGAATACTAAATTCATACATACAAAGAACTTTCCTCCTTTGTAGGTTCTGAAACATCTCACATGCCGATTCCTACTGGTAACCGAACAAGCAGCATAATTTCATACCTGGCAATTTGAAGGCTCTTTTTCAGCAGTTTGGAATAATGGATTATGCCTTTTGTTTGTCAGTAGGAACAGACAAATAAGAGGGAAAAAAACCAACCCAACAAACCAAACCAGTAAAGTTTCAAGCAACATTTCCTTCATTAAAAGAAGATCTATTTGCTGACTGCTCCTTCTGGCTAATAAACAAAGGGAAAGTCAGGTGTCCATTTTACAAATTCTAAGGATCTTGGATTTTTGAGCTGGGAAAGTAGGACAACCTCCCGATACCTTGGGCAGATACACCCCTAACAACTGACCAGCAAAAAGCAAGAACTGCTCCCTCATCATGCATGCAGATCACCCATGCAGCCCAGCTGGACAGGGAGCTACTGAGAACCATGCCAGAAAACAGTATTTACTATTTGGACACAAGCTAAAGAGCAACCAAGAAGTAATTAAGGTTCCTGAACATAACATGGCAAAGAATATCAGCTCCAGTGTCGCTCAATGCTCAGCTCTTACTACATCTGGACAGCTTCCGAGAGACCACCAGCCTATCCTCTCACAACTAATACTCCAGAGTTTATGGCCTCCAAATACCTAAAAAAAGCCTCTCTGCAGATTAGTTTGCAAAGTCATTTTGAGGGAGGGAATATCTAAAGCTCTAATCTTAAAAAAAAGAATAAACCTGTCCATGCTTTCATGAACCGCAGCGCTCAGCAGAGCTAACAAGCTGTGTGACAGCCGGGGGCTGCTAGGACACAAAAGGGCTCCCATCAAGAAGGAAGACCTCAGATACACTCTTACACTGAATTTCACAGGTCTGAACAAAATCAGCCTGGTTCTATCAGTCCTGCACTTGGTTTTGGCTGCTCCCCTGACCCTGGCCAGGGCCTAACAGTAATCTTGGTGGAAGGCTGCTGTTAGTAATACCGTGGTATTTATACAAATATCTGAAGCATATGGGACAGTTCTCTGGTAGAAACCAACACAAGCACGACCAGCAGTCACTGCGCAGTGCTTATTTAAATGTCTCCAGAACAGTAAAAAACAGAGAAAGTTTACATTAAAAGAAAAAAGATCCCTGAAGCAAGGAGGACTTAGGCATTTTTAAAATGCCTGTATATTTGCATCTGGCACATAATATACATCACATCCTCCAGCAAGGCAGGAAGAAGTTATTCTTCAGGACTTGGTAATAAGAACTGAAAAGAAATAACTGTGCTTCTCTCGCTCTCTTTTTTTCTATTAAGCTAATTCCTGTTGTATAAAGTCAGCTTGAAAGCTCCTTTCAAAGAAAAGGGGGGGAGGGAGGAGAAGAAGAATCAGATCTGCTTGTTTTTTGCGTTTGACATTCAGATCTCGTCCCCCGTTTTGTTTCCTGGAGGACGCGGCAGCGCAGACCTCGCAGAATGATGACATCACACTACCAAAAAAAAAAAAAAAAGGGAGGGGGGGAAGAAAAAAAGGCAAAGCCCAAAGAGCAGGGAAAGGAGAGCTCAGAACAACAGCTCGGCAGCTGGCTGTTACCTTTTGGACAACTCAAAACTCAACGTGCCCAGGGGTAAAGGAATATTCCCCTCAGACCCCCAGCCCATCAAAACAGGGAAGGTGACAGTCCTGATGCTTTCCAGGCCAGGCAGAACCAAGGTAAAAAGTGTTCCGTTACTGTGCCCCTAGAGAGATACCTCGAACACTTCATTGCTTTATGCTCCTTTACACCCCTGTTATTATCAGTTTCAAGCTACACAGGCAAGTGGCTTTCACCACCACGAAACAAAGCGAAGCACAGCATCTTTAAGTCGCTGTACATTGGAAACTGCTCTTACTGAAAGGCTTGATAAAGTTATTTCTTCCCAACGTTGTAAGCATTCTAAGGAGCATCCCTCCTGCAGAGCAACCACAGGAATCACTGGATGCAAACACAGGCAGAAGGCAGCACCTGCAGAGGAAAAGCCCCCGCCTCTTGCCATGAAGAGGCCTTCATACTGGGCCTGCACATTCATACTGGGCCTGCACATTCATACTGGGCCTGCAC
>JANVCC010000196.1:1226299-1237401 GCA_025345505.1 Todiramphus chloris collaris
GGCCTGCACATTCATACTGGGCCTGCACATTCATACTGGGCCTGCACTTAGGAAAACCCAGGAGAGGCCTGTGCTGGAACACGCGTGCTCACTGCTCCACGTCACAAGATCTGTCCCCCGTGTGATACCCGAACTCAACAGCTCGACACGACTGGCATGCTCAGAAATAACAGGTTTTAAGGGGAAGCAAATCTCCAAAATGCCTCTCGGAGATTCAGGACACCAGACGAGATGACGTGATCATTTTCTTTGCTCATGACAATTTAAGACTTAATTTTAAATGGCAACAACAACATAAAAACAATAAAAATTAAAAAAAATCATAGAAGGGAAAGATATTGAAAACGTGGTCAAATAGTTCCACTGACAGCTACTGAACAGGACAATGGTGACAAATCATTCGGCAGCTCTTCGCTGTGGGTTTTTTTGGCCATTGAACATGAAATTAAGGAGACTACCTTATGCACAAGCTAATCAGTATTAGCAGCCTGCTCAATTCAGGCAGAACACAATTTGTCAAAGCAGCAAAACAAACACAACCTTGCTCTTAACTTGGTGACAATGCTCCAACAATAACCTCAACTAACCAGGGCTCACTCTAAGATTTTGTGCAGAAAATCGTTTCTAAAAGATGCCATTATTCAGGTTCTCTCACACCTCCCCAGAACTTACAAGTCCTGTTATTGCTATTCATCATCCACCTTGAGAAATTCTGGCAAAACAAGTGGTTGATGTCAGATAAAATGCAATTACAGACTTCAGTGAATCATCTGAAGTTTTCTGTAGAGTTTGACTTTAAAACTGTGAACGGGAAAAGGCTAAGACACTGGAATATGCTATCGAAAGATCTCAACCTCCTGCCCTGGTGATTAAAAGACAAGCAACTCCCATGAAGGACGCATCAAAAGAAGGTGGTAACTCCACTCAGAGAAGGAATTTTACTCCTAAGTTTGAAGGCCGAGATCTGTTCTATCGGATGGGCCCAGTGAAGCGTGCCGTGTCCTGCTGGGTTAGCTCTGGAGACCAGTCAGGACAGACGGACAGTGACCATCTCTGTAATTTTCTCTTGATGTATTTACAGAACGTACTTTAGTGGTGAGACCGTATGTGTCATGTCCTTAGAAATGCTAATCACAGGCATGAAATCACATATAGAAAACCCCTAAATCAGCAGGTGCTCACTGCCTCCAAACCAGAAAATAAGCAGACAAGTAGAATCACAGCTCACACCACACTCTCCTTCCACTCCTGCTGCTCCGTACCACTCATGCCAGGCCGTATCATCCCTGTTTCCCCAACATCTATGTAAATAAGTAGGTAGATTTTGCAATGCACATGATAAACAGGTACAAACTATTTCAAACCAAAGCAGGTTCCAAAGCTGAAAGCAGATCTTGGAGAAAACTTGCCTAATTTCATACTCTGTAGCTGTGGCAACATTGAACAAAAATCCCTCAGAAAACCAAAGTATTGAGTAGTTCCACACAGCTACTCAAATTTCAAGTTTTTTACACTTTTTGGCTTATTCTAGTTTTAAAATAACAAAACCGAAGCAACAAAATTCTTAGTTTTATTATTTCCAAATAAGCCCCAGCAATTTTACTGCATAGATATGCTTTAAATGAATAACAACATTGTAAAGCTCTCTGCAGAGACAGTTAAAGGAGAATCTAGAACAGATGAAAGTTACTGTGATGAGCTGAGCAATGGCTCCCTCAGCAATGCTCACGGATTCCTGACAAGTACAGGGGCTCAAAGCTCTTCATCCTTCCCAGAGTATCAGGTGAGAAGGCTTTCAGCTTTTTACAGAAACCATGGATAAAAAGCAGTATCCATTTGCATTACACAATAACTAGACCCTCAAGAAGATGCGAGATTCCCCGGTGGTAAGGGCTGCACAAACAGGATAAAAGGATACACTCTGCATCCACGGATCTCCGTAAAGATGTCCAGACAATTCCCAAGTCTTGCGATTATATATGCACGGGAATATTTTTTTACTTAGGTGAGAAGTCCCTGGTTATCCCATGTGTGACCAGCTCCCAAAACAAAAAGACTTACTTTGTGGTTCATCAAGTTCAGGGACCGATCTACAACACATTAAAGGCCCCTTTCGGATGCATTGAAACCAAAAAACAGCAACAAGTCACATCACAGTGATATATAATATTACAAATGTCAAGATTTAGTCAGCTCATTCATCCCCAGCACCAAAATGCCACCGTGATAAAGAGAAATCTCCATAGTGCTCATACCATGAAAGAAAACCAATCCCCTGCATTATTAGTAGGTCAGGCAGACTTTCAGGAAGAGATCTGGGACAGCAGTGCTGCTGAACTTTGAGGTCGGTGCTGTTCCACCACATGCCACAGACAATGCAGCATCCCACATATTTCTGCTTCTTCTACTTTATAGCCCTGCTGGTCAGATGTTAGCTGGGGACCAAGCAGAGAAATTCTACCTCTGTCACCAGCTCTTGTGGGTGAATCACTCACTCCTCCACCTGTACTTAAGCATCCTCACCTTATAAATGTGAAGAATGTGCATTCATCATCCATTTCGAATACCGTGAGATTTATGGGTGAAATTCAGAACTGGGAATTACTATTATTATCCTGCCAACACAGAGAAAACTATAAAAACATCACGTATGTAAGATAATCTTGCTGTGTTATAGCTTACTTAAATTTCTATTTGTGTATTAATATTTAATTTCTCATCATATTAATATTAACGATAGCTCTTTCTATTTAAACAGAAAAATATTTGTAATACCTACAAAGAGCATTGTGATTATACCCATTTATACTCACTACAGTAATTAATTTTCAGTATCAGGGAGTGCAGTGGGAAGACTATTCAAATGAGGATCACACATCCCGGTGCTGGTGCTGGACCAGTCCCTGTGGAAAGACTCCAGAGCCCTGTGTGATGGCCTGACTGCAGAGTCACCCACAGTCACCAAATCCTGCAACAGGGGAAAATACAGGATACTTAAAATGATGTGTGAATTAATATTGTCAAGAGATAGGAGCTATAAAAATCACCTATCGTTACAATATTTTGGAAAATGGAGGGCCTTCTCTAAAATGTTTCTTTTTTTTTTTTTTTGCAAGTGTGATCAAACCCTGCAGGTCCAGTCTTTTCCAACAAACTAGAGTATTTTTTTTTAATATTCTTTGGTTTTGTGACTAATTAGGAGCTAGAGAAGGTAAATCACATTCTTTGTAATTAAACTCTTTTCATGTTAGTCTCGTATCCAAAGCACTCTGATTGTTATTGTCAAATCAGGAACAAATCTTTTGGCCAGTCTTGTTTTTGCAAACAAATTTAAGAGGTCAGCATTGCAATGAAATCAAAGGTAATGGTGAGGATGAGAACTTGCTTCTTTCATAACATTTTATTCCGGATAAAGTGCATGCATGACCTCTTCTTAAGTCCAGGTTATTTTAGTGTTTGGGACTCTGCACTCTGTCTTCCCAGGCAACAACAGAGGGAAAATTCAAAGGCTCTGGTCAGTTCAGGACTGCTGTGTAGGTTGATCTGCTAAGAATGTGGTCAACTTCTAAGCTGATAGCTCACAACAGCATCTTCTGAGAGTGAGAGAAGGAATTATCTCCGATGATTGTCATGCAATCGCCTAAACTCAGACCAAGCATCCTCAAGAAGCCCTCCTCCCCCACCTCCATGGGCATGCTTGTACCACTCTGGGCACTTGCCATGGCTTTTGGAATGGAGATGCTCTAGGATTCCTTTGCCCGTGTATTGTGTCAAATGAAGGAAAAATAATCTTCCACCCTCCACTAAGCATAGATGATCAGCATTCAGATGGGTTCGCCTGCATTCTTGCTGCAAAACGGGCAGGTCCCAGCAAGAATTAACAGGAGGTTCTACCACACACCTCCAGCCAGAGCCTAACCTAGTTTTAAATACTTCAAAGCACAGGTTAGAGGGGGTTTTGTGTGGAATGGGAAGAAGGAAAATGAAGCCAAAAACCCAGGTAAGAGTTCAGTGTCTGCTTACATTACAATTAACCGATAATAAAAACAGAGCTTGGCGTTCTTAGCAAGGCACTACCTCTGAAACGTGTCATTATTTCCTTCCCAACTTTGATACACACTTCTAGAAGCCAGCATGAGATTTTGTGAGGGCCTAGGTTACCCTCTTTTATAATTAAAGTTGCCAGCCACCACAGAAAGCACAAGTGTAGGAGCCTGCCTGCATACTATGGTATACTGACCAAGCAGAAAGCGGGGTTTGTACCAGTCCAGCTGATGCCAGGGAAAAATCCTGTCACTGTAACACAGTCTTTATGGGCGGTGAGACCACGTTACTCCTGTTTCTCCAGTACATAAGTCTCAAGACAAGACTTCGATATGCAAAGAGGAATACGAAAGCCCAAGGAGATGTAGGAGGGTGGTAGATTTGAAGGCACAAGACCCTGTGCTCTGTTTGACCCCTGAAGCTTATCTAGGGGTACAGGGCAAAATCCTACACAAATAGATTTCCAAACCAGAGTTTAACTATTTTGCTATCTAGGCCAAGAAACAGTTCTGGAACATATTTAACACAGTTTAATTGCATCAAATCATGGCTGGCCCAGAACTGATTTTAACAACTGTCAACTGCTCTTTGGAACAGGCAAAGCCAAAAAGCGAAGATCACGGCGTCCGGTTTGCGAAGAGCACAGAGACAACCCAAACACCCAGAGCAGCAGCAGCAAAGGCACATTCAAATCCCATGATCTTTATTCAGATTGGGTTACAAGGAAGTGGGAATTGGGAGGAGTTCACACTAGTGACAACTGCAAGCCAGAACTAAAGAAGAAACATGTTGCACTGCCACCAGGACGCGGCTTGAGAAATCCTAATAACTGATGGTTTCCCAGGGAGAAAGTTACTGCACTACTTACTGTCTACCCGTGGCCTATTTGAGAAACAGTGTTAGCAAAAATAACTTCTCTTCTCATCTCCTCGGCTGGGGGAGGGAGTGACAGTCACCAATTAGAAGGGGACTGAGGCAGGGAATAAGAACTGCATATTCAGAACGGGGAAGAAGGCAAAAAAAAATAAACATGTGCAATACCACACGCAATTCTTTCCAAGAAATCCCAATACAACAGTTCTCTGGGAACAGGCTCACGGGTCTGTTACTGCCTTTGGAGTAGCAGTACGTCAGGGAAGAGGAAGGATTGCTTGGAAAACAGACTGAACACATGGACAGGGAACAAGCCAAAAACTGTTACAAGAAACGTTCCCTACCCTTTCAACATACTTGCATTGCATATTCCACTTTCCCATGCTCCTGCATCCCAAAGCTTTCCACAGGTTAGAAATCAGCCAGACCAGAACTAACTGAGGCTGAACCAGCAATGCAAAGAGAGGGACTGATCCTAAAGGACCTAACCCCTCAAAAACTGTCTGCTGATGCTCAGTGAATAGCATCAGACAAAAGGGAAGAAAAAGGGGGTTTGAAGTTTAGCTGAACTAAGTGAAAAGCTGAAAGCAACTTTATTCACAGTTTAAGAGTTCGGGCATAATACACATCGGCTTTTGGTCTGAAAGCCATAAACAAGAGTCTCTGGGATTAACATTAAACATCAAAATTTATTTTTCAAATGTGTCTTGACATCACTGACACGCAGCAAAAGCTTCCAACTAAATTTGCAGGCACCACTCACCCACATTCTGATAGAAGGCTGTCCTCTAAACACTCTACACTCGATGAGCCTAGGAGAAAACTGGTTTTATAAAATTACATCTCACTCTAAAGAAAATATTTGCCTGGCTGTGGCCAGTAGTGTAATAAGGGTCAGTGGAAGATCACAGGCACAAAGAGCTGCAGAACCTAGCAGCTTAAGAGTTTTGTGAGTTTTACTTCGTTCCTCAAGATCTAAGTTTTCCCCAAAACAAAACATTTCCAGCCTTTTCCATTCTAAGGACAATACTCAATATGTAAATCTCATGCTGCCACCCCAGCCTGACCCCTAGAGAAAAATCAAAACTGCTCCTAGCCAAGCAATACAACAGACAAAACTATCAGCTACTGTCCACTCGTATTAAGAAGCCATCATCACTAACTCACATGGGACTGTCCTTGCCATACCCCTACGAGAAGTAAAACCTCCTCTCCAAGCTACAATGTAGGTGCACAGCTAACTCTGCATCGCTGGGCTCAGCAAGTTCTGATTAAACTGGAGAAACTTTCCTGTTTAGACAAAACTTATTGCTGCTTTGGCAATTCCATGCTATGTTTACAGCGGCTACCTTGCCTTTTCTTCTGGCAAAGAACCCAAGACTTAGCAGGATATTAAAAAAAAAAAAAAAAAAGCAAAAACCAAACTTGTCAAGAATAACAATGAGCTAATTTCTGAGAAAATAGCAGAAGTTCTCAATGGCTTCCCTTTGGTAATGAAAAAAAATACTGTCATTCCAGCGACCACCAAATATTTGCTTAAAAAGTGCTTTCAGAAAGCAGGGCTGAAGCACCCATTGTGCTGTTTAATGCCCACTGCCTTCTCAGGGCCTGCAGAAAGCACCCCTTCCTCCATGGCTGCTGCTGCAAATGGGCACTCGAGAAGGAGGAAATACAGCCTGTAAAAGCCAACTCTGCTTTTAAACAGCTCCCCATCCTTTTCCTCCTGTTTTGTGCACACTTTTTCCCTTCCAACACTTTGCACTTCACCTCTCATTCCATGTTTCTTTATTTTAAGTTCTGCTTTCACAGGAAGGACTCTGCTTTGCAGCTCTGCACAGCTGAGCTCCCTCTGGAACTTCATGAGGAGATTAGTGGTTTTCTGACCCTTTATCCATTGGATTTCTTCCAGTCTCTTCTCCCCGCAGAAATCAATGTATGATGAGCAACTCCTCAGCATCTTAAAGCACAATGAAAGCAAAGAGTCCTGAAACCTAAGTGCCACCAACCACCTCCATCTCCAAACGCTGCTCTCCGAACGAGCTGTGGTTCCATGGCAGCATAAACTGATCTAATTGTTGACTGCCGTGGTGCAGCCCAATCCCTTGGGTTGTCTCCAGCATCACCTAACTGTGCACTGAGGCATTTCAGATCACCACGCCAACACAAAAATCTCTGCATTTCTCCTTAGGTTAGCTTTCTGCCTGTGTGGCTGAGTGCAGCATCAAAGACCAGAGCCAATGGAACGACACAGATGGACAAGCAGGTGGAGGATGGCACCACACACCTAAATAAACTTCCAGTGTAACAGGAACTCACCAGTGAGCGCAAGGCTGCACAGGCTGGCACTTCTTCCAGCATCACACCGGTCAAGAATGAGCAGTTTGTGGCGAAAAGTTCAAGAGTTACAAAAGAAAGGACAGTCGTCATCTTCAGGAGGTGTTAAATCACCCCTCCCTGTACTGATAGAGGACATCTGTGTTACCCGTAACCGAAACCCTGCTATCAGACCCGGGGTAACTTCCCAACCAGATGTGATTCTAGTCTGGAGTTGAAGGTGAGATCTGCCCTTTGTCCAGGTTCACAGTAGGAAATAAAACTAGAAAGCGTTACAATACATAGCCTACTTGAACTGGAAAAAAGTGATGGTCACCCATAACGACTGTAATTCAGGAGACAAGAGCCTGGGTCACCATGAGTAATACCAAAGATTTTATAGTTTCTAGTGTGCTCTTCAACATAACAATATGTTGTTTACATGATTTTAATACAAAAACAAACACAAAAGAAAAAGCTTCCAAGATAGCAACTTAGTGATTACGCAAGTGTTCTCCAAAATAGACTGAGAATGGAGTAGGAAAGGGGTATTTATCATAGCTCCCTTACCACTTCTAGTCCACAGAGAGAGCCAGATCAATCCAGAACTGGGGTTTTTTTTTTATTTGACAAAACATCTGTATCATCAAACACACTTATATGAGGCATATTTTGCAAATGACTGCAGTCCCTTTTAAGTTAGACCAGAAGTATATCCTTGCAGAAGATAGACAAGAGACAACAACAGTAGCACATCCAGGCTGTCCTTGCTAGGAAGAGAACCAGCACCTGAAGACACCTGAAAACCACCTAATGTTGCTGTTGAGTGTGCAATGGCTGCACCAAAGTGGAGCTCACTATTGCAGTCAGCTACCTCCAACATCTTTAAAATAAATCTCTGAATTCACTGCCGTATCTATTGTTCTCTCCAAAACATCCTCATTACAGGAAATCCAATACTAGGATACATCTGAAGATGTAATTATTAGTGTGATATTTGCTTCTCTTCTAATGTATCTCACCCAGCATAAAAACCAAGGCTGTCTTAAAAAAAACATTAAAAATGTGTTATTCTGGTGACAAAACCAGATGAATTGTAATGGACAGGCAAAGATCAAAGCTGCCGAATTCAAAATGTCATTTCAATGGAAGTAAACAAAGTTCCCCATCTCAGCTTACACCAGAATTTAATGGAGAGATATACAATAGATAACTTCTTCCAGTAGCCTAACTTGAGGCCTCAGTCATCTTCTCTGTACATCATTTTAACACCAACATCTGGTCCTCTACATACAGCACTTAATTTCAGCCTAGTTAAAAAGAAAAGAATATCAAACTATGCAAGGAGTTTTTACTTCAGGCAGTTGTGTTTCAACGGGATTAAATTTAATTTAAGCTGCTCTACCAGAATCACTTTCTCTTCAGTGAGAGATTCTTAACGGAGGAGAAAAACATTCTCCCTCAAGTTCAAAGGACAAATTAAGGTTCAAGTTTATCAGTGTATTTCAGTCTACGGATAAAAGGGAAAGGAGTCCTAAAAATGGCAAACATACCAGTCAGAACTAGGCCAGTGTTGTGGAGAATCTAATATGAAGGCTCAAACCAATAGTTGATGAGGTTTGCCCTTGGATGTAAGTAGCAAAAACTATGACACGCTCACTATGAACAGGCACAAAGGCGAGGAAAAGGTAGATTCAAAGTAGTTTCAAGGGGGAAAAAAAAAATGTATCTAAAATCATATTTATTGCAACAGAAGTTGTTATTCTGTAACCATGAAATATAAAAATAAACCTTCACTAGTGTCAAAATATATCACCGCTTTCCACCATGATTTCACTACTGTGATGTGCGATCTACTAAAGCTATTTTTCAGCCAGTGAAGATCTGAACTATACCGTTCAACAACACGTATGTATAGTGTCAGGGGTGGTATTTTGGGAACATTTCATGTGAAGCATTCCAAGCTGATAACCTTTATCCAAATACATAAACCAAGAGCCATGTCAAATGCACTATAAATAGCATTAATAGTAAGGAATCAATAGCATCCAAACCTTTAGGTAACATCTTATTAATCCGCCCTTGGCATGCATGGACACACCGCTCTAAGGGCTCTCAAAACGCAATACTCAAAAGGTGAAGGACACAATTTGTTCAACTAGTTAATGCAACTGCTATTTAACCAACACAGCCGCTAAAATGCCACCTAATGAAATACTTCATACCGTGATAAGCAGCAGAGGCAAGCACGATAAACATGAAGCATTTTTCTAAGAAAATAAAGACCTCAAGGCTAATACCATTCTGTTATTTTTTTCCTGAGACGTATAAAGATCTACATTTGACAACAACCATTTTAACCCCCGATTCTCCCCCCCCCCCATTTCTTGTACCGCGCCCAACACAATGGTACAACTGCATGTTCCTGTCACAGGCGCCCAGGTATCGCCTTTATATTTATTTCTGCTTTCACGGTGACAAAGGTGAACTCTAATGCTCTGAAGATGCTTGCAGCAAAGCAGGCTGGACCATCTTTCTAAAGGCATCGCCACACACGGGTTCCAGCAATCTAGCCTCCATGAGATGTTTTAATCTGACAAATTAAAATGGTTGGGAAACGCTATTTGGCTAACGGGATCGGCCGCCACATGCATTGCTGAGGGGAGCCGAGGAAAGGTCTTTAAAATAGGTCACTTTCATCCAAATCCCACACCAGCACCGAACAAAATGGTATTTACACTGAAAACTCACCATTTGGGGAGGAGCGAGGGGAGAGGGAAGGGAGGGGAAAAAAAAAAAAAAGAACTTTCAAAAGATCGGCTGGGGAATGCATGTGGCGGCCGATCCCGTTAGCCAAATAGCGTTTCCCAACCATTTTAATTTGTCAGATTAAAACATCTCATGGAGGCTAGATTGCTGGAACCCGTGTGTGGCGATGCCTTTAGAAAGATGGTCCAGCCTGCTTTGCTGCAAGCATCTTCAGAGCATTAGAGTTCACCTTTGTCACCGTGAAAGCAGAAATAAATATTTTTTTTTTTTGGGGTGGGGAAAGGGGGTGGGGGGTGAGAGGGGGGGGGGGGGGGGGGGGGGGGGGGGGGGGGGGGGGGGGCAGGGGGGGAAGTGGGGCAGGAATCCGCGGCGGTCTCTGACGGACCCCCAGCTCCCCCGGGGCTCCGGCCTCGGTCAGCTAAACCCACGGGAGCGGCGCAGACAAAAAGGCCCGAAGCGCCGGGCACGCCTGGCCGGCGGGAGCCGGCAGCCCTGCCCCAGCCCTAGGCCTCTGCCGGCCCCTGACAGCGGCGGCCGCGGGGAACAGCCCCACGACGGCGGCCGCCCCTCCGCGGGAAACGCCATTTCGCCTCCCGCTCCCCCGCCGGGGCCCGGCGCCCGCCGCCGGGGCCGAGGCAGCAGCCCCGAGTCCTGCGGCACTGCCGCAGAGCGCGGCGGGGGAGGCGCCGGCCCCACCGGGCCGCCCCCCCCCCCTTCCTCCTCCCATCTCCTCCTCCTCCTTCACCCCTCTCGGGGGCACCCCCGCCACCGACCCGCCACGGCCGAGCCCCCCGCCACGATGCCCGCCTTACCCTCCGCCGCAGCCGGGCTGGGAGCGCCGGTCGGCCCCCCGCGGAGGAGGAGGAGGAGGAGGAGGAGGAGGAGGAGGAGGAGCGGGGCAAGGGGCGGCGGCCCCGCGGGGGGAGGCGCCCCCGGAGGGGCGTCAGGCCCGGCCCCCGCGGGTGCCCGGGCGCGGCGGGCACAAAGGCGGCGGGGCACGGCACCTAAGATGGCAGGGCAGGCGCGGCGGAACGCCCGACCGCTGCCGCCGCCGCCGCCACCACCACCAACGGCCGCCGCCGCCGCCTGGGCCCCGCTCGCCG
>JANVCC010000196.1:1242401-1263322 GCA_025345505.1 Todiramphus chloris collaris
TGCCGCAGCGGAGCGGGTCCCCTCGGCCGGCACGGGCCGCGCCGCGCTAGCCGCCTGCCTGCCGCCTCCCCTCAGCTCCGCCCGGGCTCCGGCTGCTCCGTCGCCGCCGCCGCTCCGCGCTGCCCGCAGCCAGCGGCCCCCGCCCGCCCCTCTCGCGAGACTTCACCGCCCTCTCCTCTCCCCCCCCCCTCACCGCGGCCGGAGGGAGGGGCGGGGGGAGAAGAGGCGGGACCGGGGGTGGCGGGGCCGTAAGAGGAGGGGGCGTTGGTGTGAGGGGCAGCTGGGGGGGAAGCGGGGGCAAAGAGGGGGCAATGGGGGCTGAGGGAGCGACGAGAACTAGGGAGGGGGCCTGTTGGGAGGATGGAGGGGAGAGGGGTTACCGGAGACCCGTGTGGGGGCCTGCAGGGGCGAGAGGGCCCTGGGGAGGCAGATAGCAGGGGGGCTGTGGAGGCCGCGGGAGCTCCGTGAGGAGGAAGGCTTGGCGGGGAGTGGGGGAACTGAGGAAGGGCGTAGGGAAGCTTGGCTGGGGGCGCTGGGGAGGAGTGGAGGGGAGGAGAGCTCGAAGATGGGGAATGAGGGAGGGGGAGAGGCCTGGAGGCAGGTGGGAGCTTGTCGGGGAGAGGTGTGCCAGGGGAGGTTGGGTTTGAGACAGGGCAGCTGGGGTCAGGATACCCGTCTGAGTGGAGCTGCCTCGCTAGCCAGGAACAGCTCAGATATGGGCGATAATCCCAGGAGGTGGTAGGTGTCTGCTGGTGCGAACTCTTGTGCAACTGGCCTGACCCAGTGGGTGCGTTTCAGACTGCCCTTGGATGGACTGTCCCTGGTTTATGGCCAGAAAGGGGGGGGGTGGGGGTGGAGGCTAAACAATTACAATCTCCCAGACTGAGCACATGGCCTCCCGAGGTGTAGCCTTGGCTCTCTGTGGTGGGTTTTGAACTTGGTAGGGTGGAGAGCCATTGTGTGCTTTGGTGTCTCCATCTATGAACTCGAGATAACAGTTGGCTTCAAGCAGGGATTAATTATCACATCTTGTAGTCATGTATTTGTTTATTTGTTTTTACTATAGATTACAGCTGGAGGAATTCTAAACAGTCTACCTCTCCTTGTCATGGTGTTTAAGCGCATTGTGCTCCTGTCTGAACAGAGGAAATCACTGAGGTCAGTCTCCCTTGTGTTTATAGTTGCTTTCCCTTTCAGAAGTATGGGGACAAGGAATCATCAAAATAACAATTTGTACTGACATCCTGATAATAAATTAATAGAAACTGTTATGTAAGACACAAAGCTTGTAAAGGGTGTTTTTGTAGGGATTGCTTCCACTTTTCAATTCAGGATTGTATCTGAAGGGACGGTGTTCTCAGTTGTAAAGTACCCCTCGGATATTCACAGGTTTGTGGTGTCCCCAGTGTGAAATAGTATAATTGTGTAAATTACTGATACCAGTGAAAAAAAACAGGCCGAACAGAGTTCCTTCCTATTTTCCTACACACTAGCAGGTGTTTTGTACCATAAGAAGGCTTTGTATTCAGCAGGCATTGAGGAGGACACTGGATACTATTGGTCTAAACTTTGTACTTGGCTTTAGATGAGCAGAGCTACTGGGGACTATTTAACCGGGGATAGGGGAAACCTGAGGAAAGCTGAGGACAGAGGTTGGCTGTAATAGCTGTGGCCCACATCTAGAGTTTTGCTAACTTGTCACATAGTGGTCTGATCCTTTGCCTTTTCAAATCCCACTAGGAAAAGTAAGACAAATGTGGATCACTTCAAACATATGTTGTTTTAAGTATTGGGAGAGGCAAACTAAAGGTTTATCTGATTATCTCAACCTTGAAGTTGGCAGCTACGACAGGAAACTTGGTTTCATTCATCTGCCAAAGATATTTGTAGCATATCATTTGACAAGTTAAAAGGCTTTTTTATAATGGCATAAAAATAAAACCATCCACTTTGTGAAACTACAGTTTCTGTCTTCCCAAATAATATGGCTTTGGAGGCACGCTTTTGGGGAAATTAAGGACATACTTGAAAGGTAAATATTTGTATTTTCAACTGTTACAACAATGGTGTTTAACAGGAGTCTGCTCAGCAAGGCCTACCAATATAAGTTTGTTCTTGTTTTGTCAAATTAGCAGCTATAGTTTGCTTTTGCTGCTGGGAGAACTACACGGAGCACTAAGAGGGAGTGATCTGCCTGTGGGGTCATAAGGTAGAATTGAGGATCACATTCTTCTGGATCTTGGTCTTGTACTTCTTGCTGCAGTCAAATTGTCTTTAAAATTCATAAATTATGAGAGTAAAAGCTTCAGTTAGTGGGGTCCATGGAGCTAACCCAGCAAACACCAGCAGAGAGTCTGGGCCTCTGCTTTGTGTCACATACCTGAAAAGATGATGGTAGCTTTAGGTAAAAATCCTTAGTCTCAAATGGTGTCTGCAGAATAGTGTGAATAGTGCTTTACCTTTAACTATCAAGTATTTTACTTTGATCTGCATTTGATAAATACTCAGTAATTGCTTCAAAAATAAACATCATCTGTGGACCACCGGTTGAGAAAAAGCCTGCTGAAATTCTGACAGGACAGACTGCATGAAAACTACAATTGATTGTCACCAGCAAAGTAAAACAGGCACCTTTATCACGCTCTTCTAGCCCTGTGCTAGTAGGCATTCTCTTGCTGCCTTCTCAGTAGTAGGCATCTATGAAGTTAGTTTAGCTTAGTTTGCTAATTTCCTAATACAAATTTATTTCATTTAAAGAAGAACTAAACAGGTTTATGTCTACATCTGGGATAGTAGTAGTCTATCAGATAGCTATAGCCAAAGTTAATTCCATCTGAAGGAGGAGCTAGGACATCAATAAATAAAAACTACAAATTGCCTAGCTGTTCAACTGGCAGGCAGGACTGGTTTCAGCACATTGTTCCCAGTATGCTGCCAAAGAGCTGGTCCTGGGATAGTACCACACAACAATCCAGTGTAGACAGGACCTTTAAGAGCATGCATCAGCACTCCATAATACTGTAGGAGAGGAAGTAGAGAACAATACCATGTCCAACGGAAACTGTGGCAAGAATTTATTCAAGGCACATTGTAATTACTCAAGCTGGGAATTTGGCCAGGACATTGGGGTTAACACCCCTACTTCTTTAGAAGTGTCATAGTTTATTTTTTTTAATGACTTTTAAGTGATGAGAAGCTTGGCTTTCTGTCTCAGCAGAATGGCAACACCTCTAGCAGCATAAACTTTTTACAGTAGCGTGAAGGTGCTGGTTCAGCGCTAACTTGGAGCAGTGATGGGGCCTAGTACAGGAATCATTGCTTTATAAATACTTTCAGGAGATAAGGAAGATAAATGTGATTAGGGTAGAGATTCGGCTGCTGTAATCACAGCCATACCTTCCTTAGCCTTCAGTCCACATGCTGCTTTAATCTGATTGTTTTTAAGTGAAAAATTCAAAGTTTTGGAATAAATCACAGCACTTGAACCAATGAAATTTGGTTATTAATTATGATAGCAGTTATGAATGGCAGCTGTCACTCCTTTTGTTTTGGGAAATGTGTCATACAAGCAAAATGTGATTTAGCCAAATTACGTTGCTTGGGGTTTTTTTTAATTCTTTCATGCCATTGAGATTTTCAGAATGTGTTCTTTGTATGTTTGATGTACCAATTTAAAAACTAACTTCCAGCTTGTTCTCTGTTGGCAGAGAAGATAAACACTCCTGTGTTTTGGTGTGTAACTAGTTGGGAAATGCCAAGGCAAGAAACTGTTTTGCTTCTGCTAGCTCATGAAACCTGCTGTCATTCCTACAGTCTAGTTTGGGCCATTATTATGGGTTACAAGGTTATACAGGAAAAACATGTTCTAGAGAAAGGCTGGTCAAAATAAACGAGGTAGAGTCTTCCAGGTTGTTGTAATCTGGGTTTGTATCAGTGAGGTAAATGCTTCAGGACAGTGACTGAGATGAGGATGCTGTGTCCAGCTGTGTCCCTCTGACAGTTTATGTCATGGTGACAAAAAACAAAGCAATACTGATGTTATTACATAACTGCTTTTGTATTCTATGACAACAATAATAATACTTTGCTGTTCTCTTTTATTAGATAAATGAACATGTTCCTTGCTGTGCACTTCTGATTGTCCCATGAGTCAAGGGAGTGGTTTTATCTATTAAGAAATGGGGAAACTGTGGCACAAGAAGTAGTGCTTGCAAGGTCATATGGGAAATTAGTGTCAGAGGCATAAACAGAATCTCAGCCTTCTGATTGTCCCACTCTACCCTCTGGGCAACCAGACAAAAGTGGAAAAGTGGCTTCTGTGTCTGACTCAAAAGCTTTTCCTTCCTCAGCAACTGCTATGCTGGGCAATTACAAATAAATGCCAGTAGGTCATTTCCACCTGAGTCAAACAGGTTTCCAAGGGACTCTAGGTAGGCATGTCCTCTGCTGGTGAGGGCTCCTTGATGGATCTTTGCAAGGGTTTGGCTTTGAAATATTTTCATAGCTTGAAAAGAAATTTCTCTTTTTGCCAGATGAGCACTTCCTCTGATTACTTTCAGGGTCTTTTGTAATATATGCTGCCCAGGGACACCTAGGAATTTTTTTACCCTTCTCTGCAGGAGAATAAGAAGCTGATTAAGCTGTCATTTTTCAGAATTTTTTTTTGTACATAGATTATAACATACATGCCAAATGGATGTAGGAAGTGCTTCCAGAACATCATCACAAGGTACTGTGACCAATGCAGCACACAAAGCATTGCAGTTTGATAGACTGGATGCTTAAAGGTAACAGGGGTGTTGGGGTGTCTCTTACACACAGTTGTAGATAACAATGTTCTTGACTCCCTTTTAACAGTAAGATCAAAATAACTGTTTTTCCAGGCTGTGACAACAGAGTATAAGAAGGGTCTGTTTGGGTAGCCCTGATCTTTACCCAACAGCAGGCCTGAAGAGGGTTTTACTCTGGAGTTGGTTCAGAATGGCAGGAATGGGCAGCAAGGATCAGTATTGTGGAGGCCTTGACCTTGATAAGTAACTGATGGAAAGAAGCAGCACAGGAGAGGCTAGTGTCTTGGCTCTGGTCCTTGGATGGATGAGGAAGAAGAGGCCGTTGGCAGAGAAGGGTGAAAGGTGACTAATAATGTGAAACTGGGAGGAAACTCATTATAGTTATGCAATCTCCAGGTGACTTTCTTTCTCTGAGAAGACACCTTCTGTTAGTTGTCCCACTGGCATTTGCCACTCATGCTGTCTTCTGAATAGAAACCTTAAACAATTATTTCTCTCCTTGACTTAGGAAGCTAAATTAAATTTCATAGCAATGAAAATACAACAGCACCTTATTTCTTTGTTCTCCCTCTGCAGAATTTCTTCTAGACTTACTTTGCCTTTTCCCTTTCTTAATGGTTCTTTGGCTGCCTAGTAGTTTGGCCAAAATGAAGAAACTTTTTCCACTGTCATGCACTCACTCCCTGTATCTCACTTGTTCCATGGTTTTCTGTGTCCCTCTCACCACACTTCCAAAACTTCAATGGGCAAGCTCCACAGAGTTTTGCTGTGGTAGCTCAGGATGTCACTGTTGTCTGGTCTGACCCTTCTCTGCAGGTTTCCCCCCACTGCAGCAGAACCAGCAGAAGAGTTTGTTCTGTACCTGACCTCACTGGCTTATGGTTAGATGTCTTAACTCAAGCCAAGCCTAACAGCCCTGTTAGTACACTGGCCTTTGTGCTGGACTGGCTGGTGTACAGACAGGTACTTGCTGACCCTAGTACTGGGATGTAGCCTCTAGAAGAGGAGCTTGCCAGAGATGACGACTTAAAGTGCTGGAGCAAGAGCTGGTGGAAGTCCTCTGAGAACCTTTGGATTCCTTATTGCTATGGTGGCTTTTCCCGTGATCTGCAATGCACAGCTCTGCTGTTGACCCAGTCTGGATCTTGTTCCTCCATTTTATAGGTAAAGCACATTTTTGCATTGTTGTCAACATACTCCCAGGAGCTGATTCTCATTATAATCTGTAAAACCATTGTGAAAATGTGGCCTTGCTTTTCAGCAGTTCTGCAGTCGTCTATCTCTGAGACATCGTGTTCCACTCTTGAATAAGATTCTAGACCAGAAAAAGAGTTAGACTGCATAGAGATTAACAGATCTGTTGTTAGTATCTCTGGCTACTGCAGCATGACTCACCCATCAGTGCTTGTCAGTGTCTGGTGTGACCTCATTGAAAGCTTCAACATCTCGTATGTGAAGGCAGGTTGTAATCCAGTGTGGGAATCCTAAATAGGTGGGGAATGGAGTTCTGAGTCTGTGATAACACACACACATCATCAACATCCCCCTGATGTGCCCTCACCAGAAATACTTGGATTTTTTTAAGGGTCTCTTAATGCTAAATCTGCCTTGCCCATGCTTCTGGTAAAAAACACCTGTAATTCCTCCAGGTAGAAAGAGAAAGCAGTGCTGGTGGGAAAACTTCTGAGTGGATGGGACAGGTCAGGGAAGAGATGCTCTGTTCTTTGCAAGGGCAAGGAAGAGCTGATGGTTCCTTTTTATTTATCACAGCTTGTAGAGGCTTTTTCTTTTCTTTTTCCCTCCCTTCTCTGTATCAGTACATAGGGCTTCTGGTGTGCTGGTTGAGGAAGACAGGTGAGAAAACAGCAAGAGGGGCTGTAAGAAAGGGAGTGGATGAGTGAATTAGCTTGTGGTACCTTACATGTGTAGCTTAATATGTTGTGTGATGATGAAACAAAAAGTGGGAGGCAAGAGTAGTTTAGGAATCAGATGGTTCTTTTCAGCTGGTGCTTGATGAGTAAACCTGAAGCGTGTGCTCAGTGCCTCTGCCCCCTTCCCATGGGCTGTTCCACACTAGCAGGTACTAGCAGTGCTGCCCAGTTTAAGCTGAGCCAGCTGCTGGAATTTTAGTTGCAGAATCCATAGGTAGTAAGAGACACAGTGGAAGCTATCGGCCTCTCACCTGCTGCAGAGGCAGCTTGTAGCCTCTGAAAGCACGAGGCTGACATTGTGCCACTGGTATCTGCTGCCACTTGAACACACAGCTGAAAGAGAAATCACTGGCCTGGCTGCTGTCCTTGGGATCTGTGAATGTTTGTCCCTGGTTTGCTACAGATGATTTCTGTGCGTGGCAAAGTTGTCAGTGCCAGCCTAGCAGCTCTATCCCTGTGCAGCAATGGTTGCTGCCTCTTGGCTTCCCCAACCCAATGACCTCAAAGCTGCTGCTCTTTGCTGGCTTCAGTGAGGAACCCAGAGCCTGGCACCCTTTGAGAGAGCAAGGATCTTCCAAAAGATCTCTGAGTGCATCACTGTGCAATCCCCTAATTCTTGTGACAGCAGCTTCTTATGGAGCACTTAGAAAATTAAAGAGTGTCTGGTATGGCAGGACAGGGAGACACCCTGCTTTTACAGCCCTGGTGGCACCTTGGGAAGTGCATTGTCACAAAGCACTTTAACTTTGCAGAACTCGGTGTCCCCTGCTGCACTGTGGGATGGACCCTGGCACCTGTCTGAATGTAGTTATGCCCCTTCTGCAGACCTGCTCTTCTGATCCAGGTTCCTACCAGGTGGGTTTGTTCTTACCCTTTGCCTCAGGTGGATTTCTGCAGCCTTAATTTTTCTTTTTCTTGAGACAAGGAAGATGGATTTTATTTGGGGGATCTGAGCAAATTCATTGTATATTTTGGCCTTTCTTTAAGGAGGGTATAGAGGGTCATGGAGCTGAGGCATGCATGTGATTTTATTTTTTTATTAAGGAGGAAATGGGCAACCTTATGCCTTTTGATCCATGATTCCTTACCATCAAGATTAAACAGGTAGTATTTGCATAGCTGTTTTGTGAATACAGGGTGAAGTTGATGGCTCTGCCCACTTTCTAGTACAGAGATGTGCACATACACACAATACAGCTTGGTCTTGAAATTAATGTGTCTCTGCTGCTTCTTGCATGGAGGCCAAGGCCTAAATGAAGTTTTGAGACTGAGCATGTTTTTCCTGGATGATGGGAGATGGAATCCCCACAGCACTGCTGTCCGTGCTGCATTCAGCTGTGGGTGGGTTGGGTTAAATGATTGACCCAGTATCTGGAGTCCTGTTGCTTGATTTACATCTTGATTTTTAGTATCTTGACAGACTTTTCTTTCCCATACTGAAGCATAACTCGTGTTCTAGCAGAGTCCTGCTCTTACACCAGGCTCAACCCTCACTGCTGCTCCCTGTGTTCATCTGAAAACGGACAGACACCATTTGTGACTGCCTGAATATCCTGAGTCACCGATTCCCAGCTGGCCTGTGTGCTGCAGTTTTCATTTCTTCCTTTACGACTGCACTCCCTAGAGGAGAGTGGGAACAATTGCAGCTGCCAGCTAAAGCCTGTTACGGGCACTTGTCTAGATCCACACGACCAGTGGGTCTGTGGGCTGAGCTGCCTGTGATTTCTCTGTATGCCTGGTGTTTCCATACCAGAAAACAGAACAGAGGTAGGAATACTTAAAAGTACACTTTCTAGTGAAATACCTGCATTGTGAAGATGGCAGTAGAATGTCTAAATGAAATAACTGGTGGAGACAAGTGATGATTCCAGTAATGCTCTCACAGTAAGTTGTGTGAAAATGGATGAAACCTCAGGAGCTAGGCAGGTGGTGAAAGGTAAACTAGTAACTCCTACACTAGCAAAGCTCTGCTAGCAGGAGCATGGGCCTATCATGCAGGAGCTGACAGGTAACTGGTCTGATCATTCTGTCAGATGCTCTTGAACACTGTTTGTTACCCTCCTCACGCAGTGTCCCAGAGCAAGGTTGCTGAGGAAAAGAATGCAACATGTTGGGATGTTATTTCATCTCTTAAAAACGTTTTCACTATGTAATGCTTGCTGCTAGACTTGTGCATAGCTCAGGGGTAAGCTGAAGCACAAAACACTTCATTGAGCTTTTTGACCCAACAGGTCTTGACATATTGCTGCTGGACATGTCTCTGTCTGATCTGAGCTGCAGCAGTTCCATTCCGTCCAGCTAAAATAACATATTAAATAATATTATTCTGTCCATGCCATTTCCACTTATTGACCAAAAAGTTAAAATCTTACTAAGCTACTTTTACCTGTCATAAAATATTAGTTAGTGGTCAGCCGATTTCACTGGCATGAGGATTGTAGCATCTGTAACACCCAGATAATGCTTGCCTGAGACTGAGCGAGTTAAAACAGCTCCTGCTGAAATACCCAGTGAAATGCAGTGATGCTCTGCAAACCAAACCTTTGTTTGCAACAGGTTGTCAGAGTTTTCCTGGGACAGTCCATCCTGTCAGCAGGCACCAGTTCTCCTGTGGAGGAGAAATGTGGGTTGTGCTGACTCATGAAAACAAGTGCGAGTTGCGTCAGTAGAGTAAGGAGTGGCTCGCCTTGGGAGCAGGGTGTAGGTTTTAGTGTGAGAACGGTTGAAGAGCCTTTAGAAGAAAGTTGGGGGGGAAAAAACACAAGACAGATATTGACATCTGACTTGATGAAATTCTGGCCCCTGCATGAGGGGCTTGTCCTGTATGAGATGGGCACACAACTGTTAATACCACTATCTTAAGTGTCTTGGGGAAGCTGAAGACCAGAAGAGTCCTTAGAGGAATATACAGTCCTACGAGGAGTTTTCTGGGGAGGGGTGGCTGACAGCTGTTCAAAAACTTGCATGTGCAGTTACTTGCTTGTTCCTCCTTTGTAGATCTGACTTATCTCTCCTGGTCCTAAATAAACACACTAGTTTCAGTATTTTTTTTCTCATTTACCTCATATTTCATATCCTTCAAGCTTCCTTTTGTATCTTTGGGCTTAATTCTGTGAAATCCAGTTGCTTTGGCTTCTGCTCTGCCTGTGCTTTGCACCTGCTACATAGCTCCAGCAAACTTGGCAACCAACCCTTGGGCACTCCAGAGAAAACAACTGTCTAGACCGGGCACCTTCTGCCCGATGCCCTGGATGCACCCCAGAGCTCCCAGGCATTAGTCCCTATTCAGAACAACATGTTGCTATGCAAATGGTTCCCTTCTGCTCCTACCTCCACAGTTATGTGCACCTGACTTCTTAGCAGGCCTAATGTTTGTTGATCTCTTGCAAAGGAAGATGGATAAAATCTTTTCCGATGTCTTTGTGGACTCGTAGTTGCACCTGTCTCTTCCTAGGGAGCGAGGGAGCCCGCAGAACAAATAGCATCTCCTGCAGACCTAGAAACAGGGCAAGCTGGAGGACAACAATGTGGGCACCCTACAGAACCTCTGGTATCTAGCAGGATGCAGGAAGATGTGTTGCTTTTTTAAAAAAAAAAAACAAGATAAAGTCTTTAGTAGAGTCCTATGGCATAGGAAGGGCAGAGCAGCCTCAGTGCAAAGTCACAAGCTGTTCTCATTCACAGTTAAAGCCCCTGTTGCCCTGGGCAAACAGAGCCTGTCAGTGTCCTGCAGCTTACCATACAGAGATGTGACCAAAATAGCTCCACAACTTTACAACGTGGCTAAAAATAGCTTGCAGGTCAGCTTTTTTTCTTAGAGGTAGTGGTGACATCAGTGGGAGAACTCTCTTGCTGCTGTTCAGTGCAGGTAGAACTGGGCAAATAAAAGGGCCACAGAAGCAGGTTAATTAGCTAAGCAGCCTGGAGTAAAGAGAGGTGATAAGGGGTGGGAAAGAACTGAGGAGGTGCAGCAAAAGAGATGGACAAAGCATCAGAGGTCTGGGCAGACCCTCTGCCATTGACCAGTTAGGGTGATGAGACATAGATGACTTCTTCCAGGGGTTTTATTTCCATGCTAAGAGGCATTGGTCTGCCCACGTTGTCATGGCCCATGTCAGGATGTGTCACTGGGCTGCCCAGCCAGCCAACAGCAGCAAGTTTCTTGCTCCTCATTTCCAGACAGTGAACACAGCCCATGACATCACCTCTGGCCAGTGGCAGATTGGAGTCTATGGCTGTGGCAATGGCAAGGGTGTTTTGCTGTGGCCATTCAACCAAAGGGTTGCTCTTTTATGGTGTGATTTGCACGTGGAGAAATCTGGATGGCCCTTAGTTTTAGAGGGATTTTGGTATTTGTTCTTGGGCCAAAAAAAAGGGCTGTTTTTTCTGGGGCTGAACTATCTGTTGTTGTAAAGCATTACATTTTACCAAAGGAGCAAAGCTGCTCATCATGATCCTCGGAGTTTTAGTCTCTGTTGTATATACTGTCTGGCCATGGAGATAAGTCTCAGCCAAGTTCGGCAGTTAAGTGCCTGATCTGAAATGTTGCAGGAATCTAATGTAGGTTACGCGAGGTTTGCCATGCCTGGGTGGCTGGGGGAAGTGTACTGCAGCACACAATTTCCTTTGTGCTGCAGGTTTCATGCCGAGTGATTTTTATGGTGCTGAATGAGAGGAAGGAGGTGACAAAATTGTGAAACATTGAGGCTGGGTCATTATTGTCAGACAAGGACAGAGTCCTGTAGCCAGTCAGATGTGACGGAACGCGCTTGCTGATGCTGCTACCAGGAAGCTTGAGAGAAATGTGACTGAATGACAGCAGTGCGCATGTGCCTTTGGAGGAAGGAGGCTATCTGCAAGCTCTTGCAATGCTTTTCTCTGCCCAGCAACATCTTTTCCTTGCATTCTTCTTAAGCAGCCGTTCTGCATTTCTGATCCAATGTATTCTTTGTATAGAATCTGAGCCATCTTCATTGTAACAGCAGTTGTCCGAGATAAAGGACAGCCAGGACCTCAGGTTTGCTTTGACTAAGTGCTATAAATAGGGCAAAAGTGCTATAGCTTCTGTTCTCTTACACTGAAGTGAGAGCCTTCTAGGACTTTTATGGTTCTGTGATCAACCCCAGTCGCCACCTATGCAAAATGAAAGAGGGAGACTTTGTCCAAATCCATCTCCAAATTAACTATGGAGAGAATTCTGGGCGAGATCAGCAAGATCATTTGATGCACAGCTAAGCTGCCAATAAAAAAGGAAGCTCTGCATCCCTAGCTGTTTGCTTCTGGTGCTTTTTGAAGCTATAAGCCACCATGATTGCAGGCTGTAGTTAGACTAGGGTATAGGTAAAATCAACTCAATACCACTCCCATGACTGTTTAGCACAGTCATTTCTGAGCACTGCAATACAGCTCTCTCCACAGCCTGCCCCTTCCTTCAGTGAGAGTTGCTCGGTGCTCTGCCCTGCCCAGATTGCACATGTAGCTCATCAGCCTCTGCCTCTTTGCAAATGAGCTGCATAGGTAATAGGGGGAGGAGGAGGAGGGGGAGGAGGCAGCTCAGCAACCTGCCCATCCCAGCCAGTCGTAAAGGCTTCATGCTTCTTTGGCTTCCTGGAGTTACTTTGCCACGTGGAATCTTGTGCGTATAAAACTTTGATGTTTCTCTAAATGCCCTGCCTTTTGCAACAGGAGGTCATTTCCCAGTGGGGAAAGCAGGCTGTTGATGTGGTAGGCAGTCAGCTTGTCATTTGGCTGAGATCCAGAGCCGATTAGTTGGGCGCAGCAGTGTGCTAACACAGGCAGAATGCACCCAGACTGGCTCCAGCCTGCATAGCGCCCCTCTCCCCACGCTGCTCCCCGCTGTCCCCCGGTCAGGGCGAGCACGGGTCCCGCTCCTCGCCTGCGCTGCCGTGCCCACAGGAGACCATCATTTGCCCCCAGTGCTGCTTGCCCGTGTCTTGATGGGTGGCAAACCCTCCCAAAGCAAACAGTGGTTTGCCTGCCTGCACTGACTCAGCGATGCCCACGGCAGGAATTGGAGCTGAATCCGGTTCAGTGCAGTCTATGGGTGAAGGAAAAGCCTTGCAGAGCACACACTGAGCATTCTAAAGGAACCTGGCGCTGTCCCGGGAAGTGTGCTGAGGTGAGCTATGCTGCATTAGGCAACAGCCTGCCCGGGAGCCATTTATCTCTCAACATCTGTAGCCCTGTGGTTGTAAGCACTGGGGGGTTTCTTCCCCTGCCTGCAATTACTAGCTAGCAACTGGGAATTCAAAGGAATCTGGGCTATCTTTAGGAGGTAAGTACCTACTCTTTGCCTCCTCTTGGGAAGCAAGGTCCTTCAATACAGCCTGTCAAGGCAAGGGGCTCACAGATAAGGAGGAAGGGCAGGAAACCTATTTGGCTTCATTTCTTAGCAACTCTAAATATTTTTCCCTAGTCCTAGCACTGTGAGTCAGCAGTTCTAGAGCCCGGACTTGTTTACAGCAGCAATTGGTGTGATGGTACTGGGTAGGTGGGGTGTGGAGGTATGTGTGTGTCTGAAATGAGAAACCCTGGCCCGGGTGCCAGTGGGGAGGTTACCTATTGTCTTCCCAAAATGGGACTGACAGGGAGCAAGGAGCTGGATACCCTGAATGGTGACTGCAGTGGAACAGTTTACAGGGTAAGGAGTTTCCTGGTATGAGTAAGGGAATCAGAACTTCACAAAGCTGTATATATTGTGTTATCTTAGTTCACTTGCAATAAAAAAAAAAAAAAGAAAAAGACTCCACAAATATTTGGGGTTATGAGTATAGTGGGATAAAGGTAACGCTTTCCACCCCAGGCAGCTGTGGATTCATTTTGCCTTGGCCTGGCTAGACTTGCTGTGTGGCAGGAAGGTTCCCAAACTGTACAGGTCACAGACCAAACTCTGAGGTTACCTGCACTGGAACAAGGACCGTGAGCCATGGGATATCTTACATCACTGCACGCAAGCATTTTGCCTACATCTGGCTGGTCACCCTGGCTGGATTTCATGGCGAAGGGAGGTAGTATCACAGCCAGCATGGACTATTTTGGATCAGCAACCTCAGCTCTGCAAAGGTGTTTATTTTGAAAATTCTAGTTTCCATAGCAATGTAGTGCTGTTCTCTCTTGTCTCTCTCCCATTACTCCAATCTTAGCAGCCATTAGATAAATTATCAGCAAGGCAAACCTTAGCATTTTTTTTTATCTTGAATGATTTTTTATATATGTTGAATTAGTGAATCAGACCCAGTTAGTCAAGGATTGACTCATATCCTTTCCTGGGGCCAACATGAGGTCTATTGATGGTAAAAATGATAATAAAGAATATTATTAATTGAATTTGGTATATGAATTCCTAGGCTACTTTCTGGTGTAGTGGGGGTCTTCTATCTAGAATTGTGGTTCAGTTCTAGATGAGTTGTTTGTTACGTCTTTAGATTTTGTTTTGCTAGAGCTTCATTAGGACATAATATTCTTATTCCATACGCGTCGTAAAGAAACCCTTTTGGAAGGGTTGCTGTGTACTGCTACTCAGCTGCTGTTCTCTACCCCTGAGGTGACTTCTAGACACAGTCCCCCTTCCCCACTGTCAGCAGAGCCAGCACTTGTGGCTCATTTGTTCATTCTTCCCTTTCACTATGTACAAAAAATAAGCAGTTTAAGAAAACAAAACAAGCTGCTCTTTTTTTTGTTTTTGTTTTTGGTGGCATTATCGTTTGTTTGTTTTCTAGTGCATCTTGTCTTCCTGGTCAAGGAAATACTAGTCTTGCAAGAATAGTTATGCAAGTTGGAATGTAAAAATCCCAGACTTAACCCTGCAGCCAGTGATGGCATGCAAAAGGAAAAGATGTAGAGATTATTTATTCTGATGGTGTAGTTTGCCTTTTAAGGAGATGGTTTTGTGAGTTCTTTTGCCTATATGAACTGTATCCCCACCTGGGGAGCTGTGCCGAAATAGCTGTTCCACAAACCCTTTGCTGTCAACAGTAGCCTTTGTCCAGTAATTCAGTCCTCCCAGGTAGGCAAGCAGTGATGTAAAGAAACTGTGTGGGAGAACAAGAGTAGCACTGCAGACCAGATTCCAAGATAAGGAAACGGGGCTAAAGATGAGGTGAGAATTAGCCATTGACTGCCTTCTGCAATGCTGTTGCCTCGTAATTAAGCCATCTGAATTTTAATAAATTGGAGCATAGATCCATTGAATTGAGGATGCAAGAACCCCTCTGTGGAATCTAGATATTAACAAGCATCTGCTGCCCAGTGACCACTGCTTGCCTTGCCAGTCATTACCAGTCTCTGGTGCCTTGTATTTTCCTCCCTGTCTTCCTAGAGCCATCAGCTGTCTTGTTCCTATTTGATTCAGGAACTCCTTGGAGTAGATAGGTTTATTATGAGTAAATTTTGCCCCCTGCTTCTATTTGAGGTTTCCAGGTGCTGGATACCTTGTAGAAATCTCCTTTTAAATCCTAGGAAGTAGAAGCTTACTTGTGTCCTGAAGAATGACAGAGAATAATCCTTCGAAAACATCTATTTTTAGATGTTAAATATTTACTTTTATCTCAATTATGCCCATCCTTTGAGAATACTAATACCTTGCTCTTAACAATGTTACAGGTCAGTGGATTCCATATAGATCTTATTCAAAGGGTGGCTGCTTATCTTTTAATTTACTGATTGGGGTTTTTTGTTGTTGTGTGGGGTTTGTTTTTTTTTTTCTTCTTGCCTTCATGTTCTTGTGCCCTTTCCTTTATGTTTTGAGATAAGGTGAACAAAAGTTCTCCAGCTGCTATCTCTAGGCTGTGCATTTGGCAATACCTTCACTGGAGACTTTCTGATTTGCTCCCTCAGAGGTGAATGGTCCCGGTCTTTTTAATTTTCCTTCAGACACGGGCTCTTCTCAATCCCTAATCTTGTAGTCAACCATCATTGCTCTTGTCACATAATGAAACAGCCATTGTAGTAACAACCTAAATAATAACCCTTACAGAGTCAATGCTCTGCCAATGCTGGGCATTGTTAGGTTAGGTCCTGAGTCCAGACATGCATACTGAATGCCCTGCATGCCAGATGCACACCTACCCAATGCCTATTTAAAAATTAGTACTTAAAAATTCCCTGTTTCAGAATGTTATATGCTTGGTATCCCAATGGAATGAGAATGCAAGGGACTAGCAACCTTGTGACTGTTGTGTTGTATAACAAGATAAAAAGTGCTTGGGATTTGCAGATTGAGCTTTTTCTCGTTTGTCTTCCAGAGGTCAAAGTCCCCTGCAAGCAGTGACTGACACAGTCCCCTGGGTAAGTCAGGCTTGCCTGCCTGTGTGTCATGTCCTAACAGCAGGGCAGTTTTTGCAAGAGCACCTCAGAAGGTGTTTGTACAGATTTCTCTGTGGTCCCCGTGATGATCCTGAGAAGCAGGAGGAGATCCAGAACTGTCTGAAAGCCCAGAGACAGGCTTCTTTGAAATCCCAGACAAGTCATGATGTGAGACTTGGCTGAGGCCAACCTGCTAGCCTGCCTCCTGTGCTGCTGTTTGTGTGTGTCCAAGAAGCTGCCTCCAGTTTATATGCTTGCACTCTAGTAAACAATTTTTCATGCAGATACGGGCAGCAGCTGTTACTCATGCCTGTGTGAACATTTCAATGTGTTTACAACAGGGGATGTTCCTCACATCCAGTCCTATTAAACAATAGATGTGGCCACCAGAAGGAAGTCCCACTGGCTTCAGCTGTTCTGTTAGAGCTTGCTCAAAACCACTTTGAAGAGTGGTCACGCCATCCCTCTTCGGGCACTTGAGGGGATTGACTCACAAATATGAGCAAAATAAAATTAAATGGCTTAAGTGGCTGCAGACCCAGCTGTGTCCCTCCTGCCCGATTCCCAAAAGGGGCCATCGCTGCAGCAGCACTGGCTGGAGAAGGCAACTCCTGAGTTGCTGTAGTGACAACCCGCTCTTAAAGGCATGAATACTTCTCTGGCTCCTTTGTGAAACAGTACAGGAAGCTTAACCATGAGAAAAATGTGCACTTTTTTTCATCTGAAGAACTGTCTTTTGGTTAAATTTCTCCAGCAGGCTCAGAGAAGCAGCAGTTCTGCTGCGAGGGCAGGGCAGAGGCACGCAGAGGGAGAGGAACGACCGTCCCTTTTGGAAGCAGCTAGCCCCTACGTCACTTTTGCTGCCTCTCAAAACTATGCCCTATAGTTATTTTTGGTGCTGGGCTGCCTTAATTTTCTGGAGAGTGAATGAAGGATTAATGTAGTGTGCTTATGGCATTTGGATGTTATGTTTTGGGAGGGGGGATAAATCTTAATTCAGCAGATGCTGAACAGAAATGCTTAAACTCTCAGGGATGGGAAAGGTCCATGTCCACAATATCCATTCCTACAATTCAGTTAGGGGTTAAATCCTTTTGTTATTTTTTTTTGTCTGCTTTTTAAGACCTCTAACCCAAAGTCTACTATCAAGCTCTCTCTAGAGAGAAAAGTCTTTAAAGAGACCAGCTTTGTACCTATAAATAATGTACATGGCAGAGTACAGAAATGGAGTCGGGGAGAGGCTCCACCTTAGCTGAGCATCCTGGCAAGGGCCAGAACGGTGAGCTCTGTGACCAGGCAGAAGGCTGGGAGGAGGGAACACTGTCCCCCCTGTCACCCATCCTGACTAAACTGTTTCTCAGATCTGAGTCTTCCTCCAGCATCTGAATATCAGCTGGTAAATTGTGACTGCATGGTACAGAAATATTAGATTTCAGGGGTCAGTTGTGGCAAGGTTTTGAAGAGTATGGCTATAAACATCTATGGAACTAAGCATCTGCTGGGGTGCTTTGTTAGGTTGGGTGTGTTAGAATACAGAGAGTTCTGTAAGTCTGAACCCTTGCTATAAATGAAAACACTCTGGCAAAAAAATGTAAATAAATGCCATGCGTGCTTTGTATAAGAGCCCTTCCCAATACCTATAAATGGGGTAATTTTGATGTTTCCCAATTCTCAGTTTTAAATGGGAGACAGACACAAGAAATATTACAAAGCCAGCATTTTTCTTTGCACAGATTAATTTTATAGTTTCAGTTCAAACTTACCTTGAAACACTTAATGGAAATTAAACATAGAATCTTAAAGAAGATTCCCTTTGAGAGGGAAATTATTTGTTCTTAGAAAATCGCTGCAGTTTAACTGCATTTTCCTGTGAATTCAAAATTCATCTTGGGTCAGCCCCTCTAGGAAAACCTTCTCATGATTTCTGTAGCAATTGGTTCATTCCTTGCTGCCTTTGCTCTGCAGCTTTAAATGGCAGGTTCTCTGAAAAGCCGTCTGCTTCAAAGCTTTATAAAATAAAGCTTTGAATAAATTACTGAGTTAGAAATCAGGCTGGCCGTGCCCAGCTTTGTACCTGGATGTGGGAATACTTGGCACTGGGGGTGGAATTCCAAGGAAAATTACCTCCTTGCTTTGTGAGACCCCCCCTCTCTGGCTTGCTGAACTTGGAGCAGTACGAAGGAAAACTGCTGTGGAAGCAGAGGCATGAAAATCTCCATTTTCCCTCTTCCACATCCCAAAAAGCCGTTAAATATTAATAATCAGAGTTGCTGGGGTAGGGTTGTGCTAAGCATGGCACTGGTAGCAACTGTAGCTGCTGGAGGCTCCCTGTCCCAGCGTGGCGGGGAGAGGCCAAGCCGTGGTGCAGCACTGTATTTAGATTTCTGGTCTACCCTTATTTGTCCATAATTGTTTGCTTTCTTCACAGTCTTTTGAAGTTTGTCTTCAAGCCTGTTCCTTATATTAAAAATAAATTCTTCTGAGCCACCAATAAAATGTCAACTGTGATTAAAGCCTGACTCCTCATTTTAAGACTCGTCTCCCTAGCACTGTGAGGTCACCCTATGAGTCAGCGTTTGAAGGGACCGTTATTCCTGAGAGCACGGGCAAGGCTCAAAGTTCACAGTTGCTTGTTTAAATGGTTTCGCTGCATTTCAAATTGCTCTGTGCTGAAAGAACTGTAAAGCGTGGGGCCCGTTTGGCACAGAGCTGATGATTTTTCAGGTGCCTCGAATCTTGGGAAAAATCCTCTACTCATGTAGAAGTTGGTATTTCTGCTAGGAAAAGTTTTACCTGCTGGGTATTAGAGGAGGGGGGAGTGGGAAGCTGTTCTTTAGGCATAAACTTTCAACTTGGTAGCTATAAAATGGGGAGCAAGGGCTCTGTTTTTGTACAGGGCCCAGGAGAACAGAGCCAAAGTCAGAGAGGGCTTTCTAGACACAGGAACTTTATTAAAATACTAAAAAAATAAAGCTGCACGTACAAGCCCTGAGAAGCAAGGAAATACTGCTTTTAAGATCATCTCTTCAGCCTGTTTGCTCTTGATGTGCACATTAATTATAACAGCCTTTAACTACCCAATCACGTTTTCTTTGGTGACTCTTCCTCCATTTGACGGGGCACACAGTAGTTGGAGGTAATTAATCACACGGACTGGTGAATAACTCGGAGCAGGACTCTGACTCCAGCCTGTATCAATCCCACCTCTTTCCATCCCTCTCTCTGCCCATTTCCTACCCTCCTAATTAACTCCTGCTCCTCACAGCTCTGCATTCAAGCCAAGCCCCTTTGTCTCAGTGCTGCCTGGGTGTTCGTGGAGAATCCCTGGGTCAGTTTGTGCTCGCTCTGCCTCAGCATTGAGGGAGGAAGGGGAGCTCCGGGCCGGGCGAGGTGATCCCGGGGGGGGGGGGAGCTCCCTGGTCTTTTCCTCCTGCTCTAGGCAGGGCACGGGCAGGAGTTCACATCACTGCACTGAACGTGCTCCAGCTGGGGTTGGAACGCTATGAAATCGGTTACAAATTTAGCCAAGTTAACAAGTTGTTTCCCCCTTGCCCTCTCAGGCTTTCCAACGACATGTGATTTTCTGTTAAGCACCGGTCAAAATCTCCCGAGAGCTTTTCTCGGAAACGGGCAGGAGCATGTGTTGAATCTCCCAGTCCCTCTCCAGAGCCGGTACTGGAACGCGCATCGCGCTCGGCCCAGAGCCACCGGAGCAGCGACTCCGTCCGGGGCTGCGCCGCTGCCGGGCGGGCTGCGGGGGGAGCCTGGGAGCAGAGCGGGGCTCCGGCGGGAGCCTCGGCGGCTCAACCCGGCGTTCTTCCCCAGGCCCCCGTGAGTGCGGCTGCAAACCGTCCCTGCCCCTCCTCTCCAGCACGGGCTCCTGGGGCGCTATCCCCGGACCCCCAGGCGGCCGCAGCACCCGCTGGGCAGCAGGCCGCAGGTTACCCGCTCCTTTCCGGCAAACGGGGGCTGCGCTGCCCCGAGCCGCTCTCCTCTCCCGGAGCCCCCTGCAGCCGTTCCGCTCCGGGAGGCGAGGCCGTGGCGCCGGGTTATGAAACACTCCGCTTCTCTGGAAGCGAACGAAGGCGCGGGGGACTGCCGGGCTCCGAGGCCTGACTCAGCGGGGAGGGCAGGGGAAGGAGATAGCTTCGGCCGCGCTGGCACCGGGAGAGAGAAGGAACGAAGCCCCCCACGCCCCGGGGCAGCCCATTCTCCTGCAGCGCGGCCTCACCTGCCGCTGCCCCTTCCCTCCGGCCCCCCCACCCCCAAAGCGTAGGCGGCCCACCCGAGCCGGATCCCCCCGCACCGCCTCGCCTCTCGGCCGGGCGCTTCCTTTTCCGCGGGGCGGGGCGTGGGGCGGGCGCGGCGGCGCGGCTCGCTGATTGCAGGGCGGGCGCTGCCAGTCCGCCGCCGCCTCCCCCGCGCCAGCCGCGTCTCCGCGCCGGAGCCAGCAACGGCCCAGCAACGAGCGCCCAGCCCGGCCCGGCCCCGCCAGCCGCCCCCCATGGAGGAGCAGCCCCATCACCACCACCATCACCATTACTACTACTACGGCCACCACCACCACCAGAGCGCCTACCTGCCGCCGCCCGACGGCCGAGCCCAGCCCAAGCCGCCGCTCCGACACGAGCACAAGCACGGCGGCCCGCAGCACCAGGAGACGCCGAAGCGGAGAGCAGGTCCGGGGCCGGGCGGCGGGCTGGGGCCTGTGACCTTCGCGGGGCGGCGGCGGCGGGGCCCTCCTCCTCCTCCTCCTTCTCCTCCTCCGCCGCCTCCTCCCCCGGCCCGGCTGGAAGCTTCTCCGCCGCGCTGGGGCCGCTTCCTGTCCGCCATGTTGGGGCCGGCGCGGCTGCGGGAGCCGCGGGGCCCGCCGGCA
>JANVCC010000196.1:1268681-1282260 GCA_025345505.1 Todiramphus chloris collaris
CGGGGCGGGTTTTGTGCCGTCCTTTTTTTTTTTTTTTTACCCGTTGCGAACCTTTTCTTTTTTTTTCTCTTGACATTTTAATTTACACAGTCAGGTGGGAGATGGGCAGGGACCCGGTTCGCACCGGGGTAGTTTTTTGCGATACCCCAGAGCCAAGCACGGTGCCTCTGCGCACAGCCTCTGGAGAGGGGTAGGGAGGGACCCGATCAGCCACAAGCTAAAATAAGTTCCTGGGCAAAAATAAGCGGAGTAGTCACTTCACCGTTTGCAGAGTGCCCGGGGTTTTAAGATGCACTCACTCTGACACCCCTCCCTTTCCAGCTATCAACCCATTTGTGAGGTTGCCAAATACTCTTTCACCTGTTCCTTTTGACATCCTTTTGGGTTTTTTCCTCCCCTAAATTTTGATTGCTGCACCTCTGTGCCTTGACCAGAGCCAGCTGTGCCAAATGCTCGTTTGGAGAAAACTCAGGCAGCTGAGTTGTGAATACTTGAAAATTGGAACTAGAAACTGCTGACACACTGCCTTACTGAAATGGATCTTGTTCTTCATTTTATTCTTTTGCTCCTCATCTGCAATGGTCTTATGACCACTCTTATTGTTCGGTTTCATTAACTCAGAAGTCTTGAGTCATACAAGGTCAGCTATAACACGTTGCTCTTGTGAAGGCTTCCTCTGCACGTTATTCTGAAATACTGAATTCTTAGTCCTGGACTCAGATGAGAATCCCATCCTGCCACTTTCCTCTGGGGTGCAGTATTTATGGTTAATATTCTTATTTGAAAGTTATAGTGGAAGTTGTGGTGGTTACAGATACTTGCGTGTAGTAAAATCCTTTTTTGATCCCCCTCGGCAAACTCAGTTGTGGAATTTCTGTAAAGATTCCTACAAGGATTCTTGTGTTCCCGACTCGCACAGAACTTGAGCAGTTACATCTGCCAGACATCTGAGGCTCCAGGATATGAGGATAACAATGTTTTTTAGTACAGCAGTTAATTTCAGCAGCATCGGCACCAACAAAAACATTCTTTTTCAAGCTGGAGGTTTGCCTGCTCCCCTTCTTGGGGGACTCCGTGCACTGTGCTGACTTCACACCAGGATGGCTGCAGATGGAGCCTTAGGTGGGTCAGTTGTTGCAGGAGATGTAAGGCTTTCCACCCTCGGGAAGGAGGACGGATGAGTCAGAGGAGGAGCAAGGACAGGGCTGAGAGTGGGTGCAGTAGGAGGGAGTCCCTCTGCTTGGTCCACAGCTGGAGTGTATTTGTGGAGCTGAGCCCAGTGCGCCCTTCCTGTCTCTCACTGGGGCTTTGGGGTTTCTCTTGGGGCGTTGTTGCCTGGGTCCTCAAAAGCAATAGGTCTGTGTCTAGAGATTCTTATTTAAAAACAAAAAGTTGAGCAAGATGAGGTCATTCAGTCTGGAACTGTCCTGGGCTTCCAGCTTCACTCGAATTGCACTCTTAGGATTCACTTCAGAACTGTAAGGCCTATAAATGAACTTGAGGAAGCAAAAGGGAAAGCTGAGTTCACAGCATCACCTCAGGGGCTGATGTGTTGGAGGCTTCAGCAAGCACTGTACTGCTTGGGTCTCAAGCTCGCAGTGGCTCTCCCAGGGACTCTGATGCCCTGGTTGCTCAGTGGGCAGGAGACCGGTTGCCAGAGCTGGTGGAAGGGTGCTTGCAGGGATGTGTTTCCTCCCAGTTTTAGCATCTCTCCAAAGCTAAAGAGCACGTGTAGGGAGGTGTTGGTTGCTATTTTGAAACAATGTGAAGAATTGGAACTTCCAGCTGCACTTGCACGTGTACTTTTGGAAAACAACCTTCTTTTTTCTTCTTCCTCTTTTTTCCCTTTACTAGAGATGGTGTTTGGGAGGAGGGTGGGAAGGAGGGCTGCTGGTGTTGCAGGCCTGGGAGATGATGTTAGTTGGCCCTGGTTGTATGGATTCTAAACTTCGAAAGCTGTTGTAGCAAAGGCAGCAGATCCCTCTGTCTTGAAGCATCCTGGGATTTTTTTTTTTTTCCCCTCTGTGTGACCTGGAAATAGCTGATGAAATAGTTCTCCAGCTTGCCAGTGATCTTTAGTGCAGTATATTTTCCTGACATAGTATCTGTACATACTTCTGCTTTGTTTTGTTATCTATATATCACCTTGTTGTATGTGAGGGTCAGTAGCTGCTGGTACTTTCTGCTTAACCCTTCTTGCTGTGGCTTCCAGCAAATAAATGTGTGCTGTTGTATGTCAGAGACCAGACGTTTTCCTATTGTAAAACGTCTGCTTGAGGAAACTGGATATGTTTGGGGCTGATTACAGCTTTCTGCAATCAGAAGTTTTAACATTTCACATTCTAACTCTTGCCTTTTGTTGTTTTTGGCTTTCTTCTAGGCTACGGAGAGCTAAATGGTAACGCAGGAGAAAGAGAAGTGTCATTAAAGGGCCTGTGCTCTGATGAAACCACCACCCCAGGATCCAGGGTACCCAATGGCAGCCAGCAGCTCGTAGATGCTAACGTGACCCCAAAGCAGACCGTGAAGGCCAGTGCTTTGGGGAAACCTGGAATCAAACCCAAGAACTTCATTCAGAAAAATAGCATGGACAAAAAGAATGAGAAGTCCCACGAAAACAAACTCAGAGAGGGCCAGTCCTCAGAGAAGCCAGAGGGAGTGTCTATTCCCAACGGCGTGGTAACCAATAGCTCTGGCTACATCACGAATGGCTACGTAGGCAAAGGGGCCGATAACGATGGAAGCGGCTCCGAGAGCGGATATACTACCCCTAAGAAACGGAAAGGCAGGCGCAACAGTGCCAAGGGTTGTGAGAACTTGAATCTAGTGCAGGACAAAATAATGCAACAGGAGGTCAGCGCCCCAACCTTAAAACAGGAACTTGAGAGTTTCAAGCCTGATTATAGTGAACAAAAGGGGAACCGAATTGAAAATACGAAGCCCGTTTGGAAATACGAGGCTGGGGCTGGTGGAGCAGGCCGGGGAAAGCCTGGGCTTGGGGATGTACAGCGGAAAAACTCTGATGCCAAACCCGGGATTAACAGCAAGAAGTTTGATGACCGGCCCAAAGGGAAGCACGCATCGTCGGCTACGTCTAAAGAGGACTCGTGGACCTTATTTAAACCACCCCCAGTTTTTCCAGTGGACAATAGCAGTGCTAAAATTGTTCCCAAAATAAGTTATGCAAGTAAAGTTAAAGAAAACCTCAACAAAGCAGCTCAAACCCCATCCACGTCGTCTTCGTCATCTTCGTCATCTGCCGGGGAAACTCCGGCCCAAACATCAAGTCGATTGTCCCAGGTCCCCATGTCTGCGATGAAATCTGTTACTTCTGCTAGCTTCTCCAACGGGCCCATCCTAGCAGGGACTGATGGAAGTGTGTATTCTCCAGGGACCCAGCCACTGCTCGCAACTGCTGCTAGTACTGTACCATCGACCTCCTCCGAGGCAGGAGCCCAGGACATGAGTACAGCTGCAACGGCTCTCGAACAAAAGAAATCCAGCCTTTTTATCTACCCTTCAAATATGCAAACTGTGCTTCTGGGTACAGCGCAAGTCGATTTCCCATCGCAGGCAAATCAGCAGAACCTGGGAGATATCTTCCAGAATCAGTGGGGCTTGTCGTTCATAAACGAGCCCAGCGCTGGGCCCGAAACTGTTGTGGGGAAATCTGCGGATAATCAGTTAATGGAAGTGACATTTCAAGGGGAATATCCTGCCACTTTGGTTTCACAGTGTGCTGAAATCATTCCCTCAGGAACTGAACAACCTGTGTTTCCTAAGGCTTATGAGCTGGATAAACGGACTAGCCCTCAAATTCTTAGTACTATTATTAAGCCTGGGACTGCTGTTGAGGGTGGTGGTGTCTTAGCTTTGGAGTCACATCACACAGGTGACCTACAAAAGGCAGACACCAACAGCCAAGGTGCTTTAGTGTTTCTTTCAAAAGACTATGAAGTAGAGAATCCTCTGGCCTCTCCTACGAACAATTTGCTAGCCTCCGCCAAAGAACAGAGGTACCAGAGAGGCCTAGAAAGGAAAGATAGCTGGGGTTCTTTTGACCTGAGGGCTGCTATTCTATATCACACTAAAGGTAATGGCTTAACTCGCTGCCTGAGGGCATTCTCTTTTTGATTTTTGGTTGTTAAGTGCAATATTCTAACATCGTCTATTCCTTACAGCAATTCTGATTGTTTTAAAAATGAGCTTTTTGCTTGAGTATTTCTAGTGGCAGTAACGGCGTAGGAGAGTTATTGAGATGGTGGTTTAATTAGTGTTGAGGTATTTGTTTCCCTTTTCCTGTCGACAAGCCTAAGTGAGGTTGCCGGGAGGATACTTAGCTAGTGTGTTTTACATTTTAATTCCTATGGAATGAGCTGATCCTACTGAGCTTCTCAGCATTGGAGTTAATTGTGTAGGTTCTCCTGTTCTCTTCCAGCTTTACCAGGTCATATCCTGTCACTGAAAAGGCTTCTTAGTCTCTACTCACACCTATACCACCAAAGTGTTGCAGCTTCTCCCCTGAGCAGATCAGACCATGAAATCATGGCTTTGAAGGGAGAAAAAATTTATTGCTATGCTTTTCATGGTGTGATTTCTTTTTTTTCTTTATTATTTTAAGCAACCCCACAGACACACACATTTCCCTTGCCCTTCTTCAGTATTGTGGCAAGGGCAAGACAAATCTTTGCTTATCAACTCTTCTGTAAGCTGCAGATTGAATTCTCTCGTTGTCTTTGTAGACCAAATCTTTCAGATGATTTTATTGCTTTCATGGAGTCCTTTGTAGTCCAGCTCCCTTATTTTTTTTTTTTTCTTGTTAGGTTTTTTTTTTGGAGACTGAAATGACTCAAACACGATACACTTTAAACTGGGAATGGAGAGAGGCCTGTGGGCTGGCTTGCTTTCTACTTTAAACTCAGCCCCAGAAGCTCAGCTGTCTTGTGGCACCTCTTGGCTTTTGGTCCTGGCTCAGTATTATGGGGGCCTGGTTTTGTGTTCCCTTTTGGTGCAGTGTTCCCTGCCTACCCTTGATGAACACAGGGACAGTTCCTTTTCTTTTTATTTGCTTCCTCTTCCCTCTCCCTGCATCCGTGCAGGAAAAAAGGTGATCATTCATTCCACGTAGATAGGTGGGTTATGTTTTGCTCCCCTCTGCAGAGAGGTTGGTACTTGGCTGCCTTTGCCATGTTTGCTATGTTTTGACCCACTGCAAAGTTCTTAAATGACCTGTTGACAAACTCCATGGAGCACACAGAAACTTAGATGTGTTCCTTTAGTAATACCAAGCCAAACAATTTAATAACTCCAAATATTTTTTCCAGGTCATATCACTCTCAAGATGTTAACATCTTAAGCTCTAGTATTCTTGAGAGCAGTATTCACCAGTTGATTTTATCTGGGTCCCCTACCCTCTGCCTAGTCTATTCCAGTATTAAAGTAAGCTTTCCTTCCTCAGTTCTGTCGTCTCCCTGCAGCCAAAATCCCTGTTTCCCATCAGAAAATGGGGGTACCACACAGCATAGCATGGTGTGGAAGGGAAGTCCTAGGCAATCCTTTGCTCAAGTTTGCGGATTTTTCCAGTGCTTGTTTGTTTCTGGTTTTGTCAGCTTGAACTTGCTGGTACAAAAGCCACTCTGTACAGCCACAGCAGGCTCCTCAGCTCTCCCTTTCTCACTGGCTGTGTGAAAGACAGACCCCAGTCAAACAATGGTAACAACAGGAAAATAAAGAACACTCCCTTCCCATGTCCTCTTAAGGAGGTGTTAACTTCAAAGTCTGGCTGCATTTAGTTCTTCTAAACACAGGAGTTAATTACTTTAATGGCAGGAATGGACACCTAAAGCACTCTTTAAAATACTGGTTTCTGCTCTTTCCATGTGAATGCTCTGGCTTTGAGCATCCAGAGCAGCACCCCTGGGGAAATGGGTTCCTGCCTCATCCCCTCCTCTCTGCCCATTGATTTTTTTTTAAGTGCTACCCGTGCCAACTCAAGGTGTTACTTAGGAGTAAAAGATGATGGATGTTTCTAATCAGTGATTGATTAACGCAGTGATAGGGGTGCTCCAAACAGCTTGAGCTTATCTTTCACCTCTTAGTCTTCAGATGCTATTGCTGGTTTACAAAGCAGGAGATAAGTCCAGGTCTTAGTAGGTCTGTGATGATTTTGGGTGTTGCATTTCTGGGTGTGTTGGGCGAGTTGGGTTAAGGAGCATTGGGAGGAACAGCACCTTCCTGCACCCCATGCGGGTGGAAGACACTGTACCCTCTTTATGGCCATGCAGGTGAGATCCTGTGGTACAACATGCTGCAAAATGTCCAGCAAATGGAGCTGCCAGGGTGTGTTTGTAGGACAGCAGTGCTGTGGTTAATTCCCACACTGTTCTCTCCATTTATCTTGGGATGTTTTCCGGAGGTCCTACTCCTAGCCAACTGGTTCCTCTGCAGTAGGAAAGGAAGAATTTCACTTGCTTATTGTTCACAAGCTCCCCTCCTCTCCACTCGCTCGTGGGTTTGTCTGGGCAGCTGGATCCTCAGATTGTTTGGTTTTGATTTCAAGAGGAGGGTGAACTTCTCCCTCTTCAGATTGATCTGTTTGCTTTTGAGCAAAGTTCTGATAGCTTGATCTTCAAATCTGTCCTGCATCTGGGGTTATGGACACAGAGAAAAACGATTGCAGGGCAGGGACAGGGGTGAGTGCAGACGCACTGCAGGGGTCCTGGTGCCTGGTAGGAGTTCCTACCTTGAACTCCTCCATGTGCAAGCTACCTGTGGTGCAAGGATGAAGCTCTGGGTGTTGCACTGAGGAACAGGCTGTGCAGTGAGTGGTTGCAGTGCTTCAACCTGTTTGTCACAAGCTTACACCCTTTTTTACACTGGTCTGTAGCTGAGACCAGGATATGTGGATCCTCATCTTAGACTGTAGATAGGCTGGGAAAGCCTCCAGCTTGTTCAGTAGCTTTGTTCCAGCAAACCAGGCTTTCCTATGCCTGATTTGCCCACTGACTGCAAGGGGCATTATAGAGTCTTATTGCTTCACAGCTTCCTTGGGAAAGGGTGGATGGAGGAGGTAGCACGAAGGGTGGGCTGGATCTGTCACAGTAATCCTGTTTAAACCACTACAGCTCCATGTGTGCTGGTGAGGCTGTGCTGGGGTGGCCACAGAGCAGTGCTAGCTGCTGGTGGAGGAAGCTGTGCTTGTTTGTGTGTGCCCAGATTGCTTCTTCCCTTCAGAAGTCAGGACACTGGGAATGTGCTGGCAAAGCTGGTGATGTGTTCTGTTGTTCTCTGGGATGCTCTTCCTGATGGTTTCCTTGGTGCCTTGGGTTTTTTCCTTGGTTATTTTTTTTTTCCAAACCCCCTTGTTAAGGGGCAGAAAGACTCCCTTGATCATCTGATGTGCTTGACTGTAAAACACGACCCTTCAAGGCGGCTGCCTCCAGTGACAGCGCGTGTTTGTGCCGCTCAGTGTTTGTGACAGGGCCTGGAAGCTCTCACGGGTCACATACCTGATTGAGCAAGGGCAAGCTGATTCGGTTGAGCACGGGGGCCTCCTGCTTGTGTGGCTGGAGACAGGGAGGGTAGCTCAGTGTGGGAGACTGGAAGGAGTGATGCTGTCACTTGGGGACATTGTCCTTGTCTAGATTAGAACCGAACCTCCGCCTTGGTGTGGCATTGCCAGAAGTCCTCATCTTTTTGAGGTAAAACTGGTCCTCACGGATTGTTTTTGGTCCTTCAGATGATGAGGCTGGGTGTATCTTGGCTTTACTTCTGTTGAAATCAGCATCTTCTTACTGCTTTAGTCCTCCTTTTGAAGGCAGATAGATGAAGCTTTTCATATCAGAATAATTGTCAGTACTTTGCAGAATTCCATCGTGTTTGGGCAGTCGCAGCCTTCCCGGCCGGGCTGGCTGTCCCAGCACCAGGCTCTGGATGGCAGGTTTTGTGGTGGGAAGCTCAGTAGTTTGCTCATCGTTAGCTAATAAGCAAACAGTCTCCAGTTTAGCTGCACGGTAGCAAAGACCACGTAGGTGGAGGAGAGGGAAGTGCTGTGTTTCCCTCTTCTGTCTTGCCCCTGAGTTTCTGCCCGTGCTGCTGCTTTGTTCCTTCTCAGCATCTTGGTTGCAGCAGTGTCTCTGCTCGTGTGAAGAAGCAGAAGAGCAGCATGGAAAATAGAGCAAGGCAGTGTGGGCCAGCCAGGAGTGGCATTTGCTGGAATGGTGAACTGGGTCAGAAGGAATAGCAGAGCTGTGAACTCAGCGATTTTCATCCTTTACATCAGGAGAGGGTAAAAAAAAAAAGGGGGGGGGGGGGGAAGACCTTGGTTTTGCATCCCCCTTGGTGGGAAGGGGTTAGATCTCAGACTGTGGCGTATGGTTTTGTGGGACCTATGCTATGGGGCAAAAGCTGATTTAATTCTCCTTCAAGTCTCTGCTTTTTTCCAGTTGTCAGGATGAGTACAGTGCATTGCAGGCAGCAATGAGTTCTCCACTGAATTTTTAGCACTGAATTTTTAGTCTTTGCTTTGTTTCTGGGGCAATCCCCTAACTGAACTGTTGTGTCCTGCAGGTAGAAACAGAAAAATCAGCCAAGGGTGGGCCGTCCCTCTTTGATATTTTATTTTATTTTTTAGCACTTCATTTTAGGGACAATTGTCAGTTTGTGTTACATTTATAAGAACAAAGAACTGGCACCGTGGCATTGTGCAGACACTTCTGTTTGCAGGGACAGCCTCTCTAGCAAGGAAAATGTGTGTAAAAGTGCCTTAACAAGTTACCAGGGAAGGACTCCTTTCCCTCCAAGGTTAGGTACTAGTCCTGCTATAAAGTTTATTGACCTATGAGGAATCTCAGCGCAATTCGGCAGCGCCTGCTTTAGTGTGTCCTGACATCAAAGCCTTCCTCCACTGCCCCTTTGTTTTGGTGATAGTCCCCAGGAAAAGGGATTCCTCTCCCTGGAGCTCGTTAGGTGGACATGACTGGGGCTGTCTGCCCCAGGCAGTTTCTCAGCAAGCCAGAGGCTGGCTGATTGTAAGGGGAAAAAAAAACCCCAAACCCTGGAAACCGTGAGGTTGGAAGGGGCACAGGAGGTGACCTAGTTCTGCCCCTGGCTTTGACACCGGGTTGTGCAATGGTTCACTGGTGGCACTTTCTCCAGCTGGGTAGGAGTCTGCTGGGAAGGAAGCGTGCCGTTTCCCTGGCCACGTGTCCTCTTTGGGGACATGGTGGCCCCTGTCTTGTGGGTCAGGTCTTGACCACCTTCCTCTTTGGAAGGTGGCAGCATCAGGGTTTGGGGAGGTATTGAGAGAGGTGGACTCTGACTCGTGCTCAGGCCCATTTTCCCACGTGGGGCTGAGCAATTGTAAGAGTCCCTGCTCAAAATCACCCTGGAAATTTCCCTGGCTTTATCCAGGGAAATCAGGCTCAAGAAAGAGTTCCTTAAGTCCAAGGAAGGAGGGCTGAAAGCCGGCCTGGGGCCTCTTACATGGCCAGCTTCTGGGGGCTGCCTTTTCTTCTGCTGTGCATCTCTGCACTGGCTGCTGGGGTTTGCTGGAGCCAGGCCTTGGGCTGTGGTGGCTCTGCTGAGTTGGTCACTGAGGTCTGTCCGACCACCGTGATGGTGGTGATGCAGTTATCCCGAGACTTCTGTTTCTTCTGTGAAGTTGTTTCAGTTGGTAAATGTGCTTACCCTGTGTTATCCCAGATCCAAGTGCTCTTGGCTGTGTAAAGAGGAGGATCTTGCTCTTCTGATGGTAGATGGTATTCATCGATGATATTCGTCGATGTTGTGTCCGGTTTGCCAGCGGTCTTTGTGTAGCTTTGTCAGGCTGAGCATCTGTCAGCCAACCTGTCCAGGTGTTTGGGATTTATGGGCCCCTTCACCCTCTCTCCTACCTCTCCTGAAGAAACAGAAGGAAGATTGGAGTCTGAAAAGGTTGGGGATCTTGGGATTTGGTTTGTTGGTTTTGTGTTGTTTTTTTCAAACAGAATGTTGACAACTTAGGGGTTTTTTTGGTTGCGTTTTTGATAGTATCTCACTGTATCTTATTGTCAGGTACATCTTGGTACGAGTAGATCACATCGTGGTGTCAAGTGAAGTTAGGACCAAATGAGAGTGTGAAAGAAAGCACAGTCCTTTGCGTGGAGACAGACCAGTGGGCAGCACTTCAGCCTCTGCCTTCTCTTTGGTGCTCAAACATTGCCCTAATGTGGAGGCACCAACTGGAGAGTAGTTTTCTGTCCCCTGCCTTTGGGGAAAGCTGTTAAAATAGGAAATGCCGTTAGGAAATGATGCATCTAACTTCACTGAATGGAAAACTAGCTCCACTGGAGGTAATTTTAGTAGCTGGTTCATTTTACTTGTGGGGAAGCTGCATCAGGCGGGTGAGGGAGGTTAGTCCCTTGCCAGGTTGGTTGTACCCCGGGGCTGTTAGAGGCTGGGTACCCTTCCCGGAGCGTTTAGGGTTCTCCCGATGAAAGTGCAAAGTCTTGCTGCTGTTTTCGTGATGCAGAAATAACAGACCTCGTCAAATTTTGTCGGGGCCTTCCTTACAAAAGGTTTAATTGTGCAGAGAGGACTGGCCATATTTATTTGCATGCAATTTCCTGCCCTGGGGAGCTTGAGACTGTGGCGGACAAAGGACAAATGAAGGGTTGGAGAGGGGATGTGAGCATGCAAGAAATTGATGGAGGTGACGCTTGGCACACAGCGTGCTGAGGCCGTGACTTGTAGGGTTTTCTCTTCTCCCTTTCCCGTGCTGTTAATTTACTGACTGCCCTGTTCTGTGCTTGCCTGCACATACCGTGTGGCTGCTCGACCCGATGCTGTTCTCTGCTGCTACCCCGACCAAGCTGCTGCCACCCTCCTTTCTGGCAGAAGGGAGATGAAAGATTTTCTTGCAGGTTGTGTTCCTACTAAATGCTGCTTCTCTATAATTTTGGCTCAAACTTGGGCGCAGGGTACAGTCAGTGTCTTTATAAACATTCTAGCCCACAAAATTCTAACTTGATAGTAGCTAAATGTGGTTGTGTTGAAGAGCTCTCCAAAGATGTGACAGTTTGGGGGACATTTTAAAGGGAAGAGCCTTCTGTTTCTTAATGTGAATGGAAAGAGCGTTTAGCTTTGCTGTTATTCCTTAGGTAAACAAAAGCATGTGCTCTTTCAGCAAGAATTGGGGAGGGTTTGTTTGTCTTTAGCCCACAAGTGTGTTGTGGAGATAAATCAGGGAAAGAACTGCGAGCCGAGCTGGCAGCCGAGTGCCTCCAGCATCGCACCTCGCTCTCAGGTGGCACGTTGGCAGGGGCTTGTGGTGATGGCACCAGAGTCACCCGTGCTTGGTGTGCTTCAGCTGACGCGTGCTGTGAACCCTCAGAAACTCCCTTTGTCCAGCGGCCGTTCTCGTTCCACACGCGCTAAGCGCCAGCTCGTGAAAATCATCTCTGCAGGCTGCTCGTTGAGGCTGACGCGTGAAGCGGAGTCGGAGAAGCAAAGCCTGAAGTTAGAATTGTGACAGGGATGGAGAACGGCGATGGCATTTCCGATGCTCAGTTTGGCCACCTTGAGACCACATTACAGCCACCTCTCTGCCTTTTATTGCTGGATCGTTCGCGTCACGTTCGGGCAGTCCTGTGGGGTGGCTGGGGTGGGCTTTGAAAGCCTCAGCACAACCGCAGCGGTGCCGTGCCGCGCTCGGGAAGCTAAAGCGTGTTTGGAGTTGTATTTAATGGCAGCATCAATCCACACAGTAATAATGATCTTCTCATTTTGCCTCCACAGAAATGGAATCGGTTTGGAATTTGCAGAAGCAAGGTAAGAATATCAGAAAGGAGAAATAAACCAAATTCTTCTGTCCTGCTCTGTCTGCTGGGATGGGTGATGAGAGTGGATTGTCTTGGTGTCCGGAGATGCCTGAGTTGTTCTGTTTGTAATCTGGGTTTACCTGTTTTGGATGGCTAAAAGTCAGGACAATAAGCTTTGCCATAATGCCGGGGTATTCAGGGAGAAGCAGAGTCTCTAAAAGAGCAATAAAGCCAGCATTAAGTTAGGCTTAATGACTCTTCCCTATGTGCATACAAAACCACGTTCTGCTTCTGGTGTTTGGGGTCGCACCCAAGAATAAGTTTTAAATTCTGTTGCATACCTACAGCTCCCCCTTGAAGCCATTCTGTGTTAGCTTGGGGGAAGAGCAGTGCATGGAGTCACCTGCTGCTGCTTGGGGCTGGACTGTGGGTCAGCGGGGGCATCCGGGGGGGGCATCTGCAGGAGGAGTTGTCACTGGGGGTACTACAGAACAGTTTAACAGCTGAGTACCTTGCAGAGGTCTCGTTGAAAACTTAGGATTTTGGGGTTTTTTTCCAGATCCCAAAAGGATAATCACTTACGACGAAGCCATGGATCGCCCGGATCAATGAAGGTAGCAAGACAAGACTGCCTGTTCTAACCTTTCTGCAGCATTTGTGCTGTTCGTGGGGGACAAAAGGCTATTATGCTCCTTCTAAATCTTCAGTGCAGCAGAGGAACCATAACTAGAATCACAGGATAATATATACATATATATATATAGTTATTTAAAAATGGCAACTGAAAGTAATTAGACTTCTTAAGGAATCTGAAAATTTATTTCAACGAGACTACACACGTGATTATTTAATCTCCGGTACTGAATAGAGGGGTTTTTTTTTTTCCTTTTTGTTTTGTTGGGGTTTTTTTGTTTGTTTAAAGAGTGAATGCAAGTGATTAACAAATACAGACTCGATTTACAAGCCCGGTTCTAAAGTTCCTGCTGTCGTCTACATGGGCAACAGCAACCCACTGGAGAGGCATTTCCACTTGACAAGGTTTCTGTTTCTTGTTCTGACTGTAGTGACACACTAATCACAGGGAAATCAGGATGATTCACCATCCTTCATCTCCCCTTTCCCTTCCACCTCCCCTTTTTGTTGGTTTTTGGTTTGTTGGGTTTTTCTGTTTTGTTTTCCATTGAATGCTGGAGAAACACCTTGAAGTTTGCAGAGTTTCTTCTTTTTGTTTTGTTTTGGTTTTTTTTTTTCCCCAGAGAATTATAATTGGCATGTTTTGCCAGGAGTAAAGCAGCAATCCTATGCTGGGGATATTGTCTTAAAGCATCGTTCTTCTGGGGGAAAGATGGTAATAACTGCAGTTCTAGGATGCATGGTGAAGTCACACAGTTGACCTGGCTCCGGTTACACGTTGGACTATTGAAACTGAAGAGTTATTTCATTTTCTAAGACAACATGCTAAAATAAGCAACCTGTTTAGGCATTTAATGGGGGGGGGAGGGGTTGGGGAACACCAAAAAAAAAAAAAAAAAAAAAAAAAAAAAAAGAAAAAAACTTCACTGTTCCCACAGTTTAATGCTGTTGTATTACTGGGAGCAAAAAAAAAAAAGGTATCTTCTGCTTTCAACTGTAGGTGCTTCATATTTGCTCTGTCTGTCTCCTAACACTAAATGTGCCAGATTTGTTTCCTGTTTTCATTGAAAACTGAAGAGGAACTGAGTTCTGCTAACCTTCACCCTTCTTGAATGACTTTTTTTTTTCTCAAAACAAACAAAAAAAAA
>JANVCC010000196.1:1282360-1300623 GCA_025345505.1 Todiramphus chloris collaris
AAAATAAAAAAAGGCAAAAAAAAAAAAAAAGACAAACAAAAATTGACTCCCAAGGCAAGGAAAAGCTCCCTGGCAGTGGTAGAGAAGGCTGAGCAGAGCACAGCCCCCGCTGCGGGACCCGCTCTGTCCCCTCGCAGCTCCTGTAGCGCGCCCGCAGCATCCTGGGGTTGGGTAGTTCGGGGGTTTTGTTGTTTTGTTTTGGTGTTTTGTTTTTTTTTTTTCTTTAAGGTGGAAAGTTCACAGGGTCCAGTGCAAAAGCAAGCAATGAACCAAGTGAAAATGCTTTTTCTGACCCAGCCAAGCTCCGCACACCCCCAGTGCTGAGTGCGGGTGTTTCTGGCTGAATGCTGGTTCATGGATGTCTGGGTATCAAGGTCAGCAGCAGTTGGTGCCTCCTAAAATTAGACTGCACCCTATGGGGCACTACAGGAAGCAGAAAAGCCCAAAGCTTTTGCCTACACCTTGTGCTTCGATCTACCCACTTGTTTTTTCCTTTTTTTTTTTTTTTTTGGTTAATTAGGAGTATGTAGCCTCTGTTTTGTTTGCATTGTTTTGGTTTGGTTTTATGTTTGTTTCTTTTTGAGGGGGTTTTATTTTGTTTATTTTTCTCCTTTTTTTTTTTGGTTTATTTTATTTGTTTTAATTGTTTTTATTCTTTTAATAAGATTGTTCCTGAATGAGACGCTTCAGGGTGGGACAAAGAAAACTGAATTCTGTACCTTTTGTAAGATCGCTAGCTTTCTGCCACGCTTACTTTGCAAAGTTTAACTATGGATTGCCTACTCCATTTTATGTATAAAATACTATATAGTATAATACTGGAGTGTGATACTATATAGTGATCATGTATTGTACCAGTCCAGGTTCAGCAATGTGTGGTTGGCCAGTCGCAAATTGTTTCTGTTTCACCTATAAACTGTACCACCTTGGCGGGTGTGTGTGACTTTCAGCTGTATAACATGTTTACAGATGTGCCCCACATCGAGTCCTCCGACGGTCCCTATTTTTAATTCTCTTGTCTCCCAACTGCTTGCCAAAAGTCGGAATCACCTCCAGCTCTGCTGCGGAGGAGCTGAGGTGTTCCTGAGCTTTAAAGTGTTGAACAAACTGGATGGTGGGACTGGGGAAGATTTAAAGTGGAAGAATGTTCTTTCTTTTTTTTTTTTTCTTAATTATTATTATTTTCAGAAAGGTGAAGGCTAATAGCAAAGTTTCCAGTTTGTTTTACTGGCTTTAAGGCTCTGCTGTGTATTTATTTGCCTTGTGGAGTCACTTGTCGCCTTAAGGGCTGGGTTCCATTAAAAAAGAAAAAAAAACACAAAAAAAAAATAAAAAGACAAAAAAAAAAAGACAAGACAAAAACAAGCCCTGTTTTGCTTCCCTGGGACCTGTGCTGTCCTGGTTCCCCCCCCTCCACACCCTCAGCTCAGCTCTCGGGGCTGGCGCGATGCAGAAGTGGAACAGCGCTGACCCCGCGCCTTCAGCACGAGCCCAGTCTTGCTGAATCTTTGAGGATGCTCAGCTTGGCCTAGTCCCTCGTCTCGGCCTAGTCCGGTCTGTCTGCTAAATAGAGAAGGAAGTGCTAAAAGAAACCCGGTTGAAGCGAGGGGTTGGGTTGGTTTTTCCCCCCCGGTGTTCATCCCTGCTGCTTTGCCTCGCCGCACGCGGGGCCCGTCCCTGAACACCCTCTGCAGCTTCTCTGCTGTATTTCTGACCATCCTCTCTTCAAATGTCTGTCTGTCTGTCTCCATGAGCTCCCCAGCGTGCACTCTGTGGGAAGGAAATCCTCTCTGAGCTCCTGTAGCTCCAGCTCGCTGGCGCAGGCAGTGTTTCTGGGATAGACTATTGCCTAGAGCCAGGCAGGAAGAAACTTCCTTGTGCTGTCATGTAACTTGCCCTGTCGCTGTCTGCAGTTCCCCCCCCCCAAGTCCTCACACAATTCTTTACTGAGCACTTATTAAAAATATCTTAAGATTTAATCTGTTTTCTGATTATTTTTGTGTAAACTTAGAAAAAAAAGAGGTAAAAAAAAAAAACAAAAAAAGCCTGAAATTGAGCTGTGACTAATTTAGCACATTTAGATAACGCTGCGGTGTTACTGATAAGTCTCATGTTTTGTTTTTGTTTGACTCAGAGTATTAGTACTGTAGCATAAACCAAATAGGGCCTGGGAAGGGGCGCAGCAGCCTCCCCTCCCGGGTCTGCACCCAAGGGTGTCTGTGCGCACGGGGCTGAGGAGCTGGCAGTGCCTGTGCCAGCGGCTTCCTCGCCTGAGGAGAGCGAGCTAGAGGAGTATTTATTTCTGCCACTGTTTTTCTTTACACTGAGGAAGTTTAGAAACAAACCCCTAAATAGGTGTAGTATTGGAAAGTGGCACTAAGGTGAGATCATGACCTATTTTTTTTTTATTAGCTCTGAAGATACTAATTCAGGTTAAGGCTTCTTTCCCGTTTCTGTTCCCAGCGTGGGTCTGATGAATCCCTCTCCCCTGGTTCCCTTGCCAGTCTGTCAGAGTAAGGATCCCTGAACAGGCAAGGGCCATCTCCTTTCTCCTCTGCTCCTTCCCCACCACTCCTCCTCTGCTGGCAGGTCCTGCAGGGTGTCTCTTGTACAGGGTCTTGTGTCACTGAGTGCGTACTGCCGGCCAGATCTACCGCGGGATCTGCTTGCTCTTCGGTGGATCAGGGAGTGTGTCATCTGCTTGCTCTTCGGTGGATCAGGGAGTGTGTCATCTGCTTGCTCTTTGGTGGGTCAAGGAGTGTGTCATCTGCTCTGAGAGGTGATTCAGAAGCTGCTCCGTGCTCCCGTCTCCAGTGACGGTGGTTTGGGGACCTTCATCCTCTCTGCTCCCTCCCACTCCGCGTGTCTGGTGGATTAGCAATGCGAAGGCTTTCAGGGTTTGCTTGGAGTTTGGTTTTGGTTTAAACCCACCTCGGTTGTCTGATTGTCCATGAAACCCTTTTTTCCTTGTTAGAAAGCTCTGTCTTTTTGACAATGCTCCAGGGCACGGATCCTCTCGCTAACCCACTTCAAACCATTGGCCTTTCTGAACCGTAAAATCCTGATGCTTGCTTTTCATAGCAGCTGTGAAATTCTTTGAAACGTGGGGAAAAAAGCCCCAAGTACCATCAGGCTGTGAGTGTGCCAGCTAGTCCGTGGCTGGGAGCAAGTGACGGGCTCAAGCAGCTGGCTAAATCGAAAGGAAAATTGTTTTCTGCTAGGGGAAAAAAAAAAAAAGAAAGATAGGAGTCGTCCTCTCAGTTGCGTGTGTAGTTAGTGCTCTTCACCTTCACCAGAGCGTGACTGTAGCACAAGAGCATCCTTTCCAGAAGCAGCTGGTGAGTGACCTCGGGGACAGCTGGGAGCAATGGCATTCACAGACATATTTCAGAACTGCTGGTAGTTTTCCTCTGCATTCAGTTCTTGCTCTTGATTCAGCATTTTCGGTCAATTGCTATGGTGTCCGAAGCTTTCAGGAGTCTCGTTCCTAGAAGATTTCTCCATCCATCCATCCGTAGCGAGTTGTTTTCCTTAGAGGCTGCTGACAAGGGAGGTGGTCGTGGTCAGGGAGGGAGAGAACAAGGCGACACCTAATCTAAAGCTGCTGCACATTTTGACACCAGTGCAGAAGGCAGGAGAGCCAGGGCTCTGTGGTGGAGCAGCAGAATAAGCCAGGGCTAATTCTGACTTCGTCAACCACGAGAGCATTTTTTTTCCGTGCGAAAAAAGCCCGAGCACGAGCAGTTGAGGAGCAGGAACCCTGAGCTGGTGCGAAGGAGTGGAAGATCTCAGTCCACGCTGCCTTACAGAGATTACAGAGCTTTAGACATTTGCACAATCCGTGTTCCACCACAGGGTAAGGCTGGCACCTTGGGTCCCGCTCAGGAGTGGTGACATCCGGGGAGGTGCAGGAGAGCTCGGCGGTGGCCTTGTGTTGGGGACCCGGGACCCTCGGGGACACGCTGCCGGGGTGTCGGGCTGCTGTGACAAAAGTCACACCTGTGCTTGCACCAGGGGATGCTGAGCTGGATTTATCTTGACTGTTAATCGGAAAACTTCGCGTACCGCGTCCAGAGCTCTAAAGCCATTGTGTAAGATAGCAGTATCCCTCTTCTGCAGCCTTATTAATGAGCAGAGTATCTTTAAAGAGAAGGAAAAAAAAAAACATAGTTCATTTCTTTCTGTGGTGTGAAACTTGTGTACTGCAAACGTACGAACGTTTAGTAAAACTACAACTTAGGGTTTTCTTAAACAAAAAATCAAGGAAAAAGAACCAAACAACAAAACCTGTCTGCTTTCCATATGGTCTTTCCTCAGGTGCTAAATAAGGGTTCCAAAAATCGATACTGCTTTAGGAGTTTCTGCTTTATTCTTAAAATACATATTTTTTTGCTTAGGTGTTGTAAAGATATTTTAACAAGAATGTGGGGGGGGTTTTTTAAGTGTAAATAAGATTGTGTCTTTAATTTCCTGTTTTCTCTCCTTTTTGTCTGTAGCGAATAGTCTAATTTTCATTTTATCCTTTTGAGAAGGACCCTCTTAATGACCCTCCTCGAAGACATTTCATTAAGTGTTGCTGCATTTAAGAACTGAACCTACAACTGTTCATTGTCTTGGATTAATGCTGCTGCTGCTATAAGTAACCCTGAAAAATCAAGAATGTGTGATGCACTTTTTTTTTTGTTTGTTTTTCCCATGACCGTGTCGTTCCTCTGCGGATGGTTGGCCCCTCCTGTGACACAGCCACTGACTCTGCGGGCAGCGTAGGAACCGGGTGTCGGAGAGGGTGGGGGGGAGGGAGGGGACCCGATTTTGGTGCTGACCTACGGGAATTTCTATGCAAACGCAAGCAAAGGAGAACTCTTAACTTGAGAGAACACTGTGCATTTATTTTAATTTTTTATTGGTTTGGTTTATTTTTTCCTCCTTCCTTTTCTCAAGCTGCTATTGGAAGGGTAGTGCAAATCCCTGAGGTTTTCAACTTCTTCCTCGATGGCTGGTGGTGCGGGAAAATCGCCTGGGTCTCTCTAAGGTAGAGAAATCTCAGTCAGCCGTTGTCTTGTCTCTGGTTTCGGTGGTTTTTGTTTTCTGTTTGAATCTAGCTATGGAAGGAAATTGCTCATCTTTGCAAAAAAGATCTTTCTGATGCTTTATCTCAATGTGAAGTTAACCAGCAGTATTACAGATGGCACGGCCTCCTTCCTGCCCGCAGCCCCAGCGCTGTCGAGCCGCAGGCTCCTTCTCCAGCTGCCCTTGGCTGCTGGGGAGCAGCCGGTGCCCGGAGTTGGATGTTTCCTGAGGGAAAAGGCCAGGCCGGGCCATCTACCCGGCCAAAACCTGACGGCTGAGGCATGAAAGCCAACGGCGTGGGGAGTGGTGGAGGGAGGTCTCACTGCATTGAGGTGCTGTCATGGGGCACAGGCAGAGCCAGAGCCTCTTGTCTTCATGGCTCACACCCGGACCAGTGTGGGTGGATGTGAACCGTGGAGGAGGAGGTTCCTGGAGGGGGAAAAAAGGGAATTTACTTGACTATTTCTAGAAGATCCTTTCGGAAAATAAAGTACCTCTATAAAGTGAGGGAAGAGTAAGGAAGGTCTGAAGTCGTGTGGGAAAAAAAACGCTTGGGGGTTGCAACTGCCTGGAAAATAGTATCTAATACCATAGGCCAGAACTCTTTGCCCGTTAAGTAGTTTATTTAGCATCAACTTTCCTTTTTTGCGGCCAGCGTTTGCTCTTTTACACACGTGTGTGTGTGTGTACCCATCTGACTCAATGTGCCTTGCGCGTGTGCGTAGTCTTTCTGAAGAGAGTTTGTGGCGGTGTGCGAGGTGCCGGGACGTGGCACGGGCTGGCAGCGTGGTGGCCGTGCCCCGTCTGCGGCCGAGGCTTTGTCCCTGTCCCGGTGACCCGTCGGATCAAAACGAGGCTTGGACTCGAGCCTGCGTCGTTGCTGTCTTACAGTCTGAGGACGATGTCCTGTGGGGTGGCATCTTTCCTTTCCAAACACGAGCCATTTTCTGTGACTTTGGAGGGGGGAGGAAGAGAAGCTGCTTTGGTGTTCTCCTGCGGACAGCACCGAGCGTTGCCGTGCTTTGCTTACAAAGCCAGGACAGGGGGAGGTCTGGAACCGGCTGTGCTCTGGAGTTAGGGCTCTCTGCGGCACCGGGGATCCCATTACCCCGGGGATTTATTCCCTTCCAGGTTGTGGTTCTTGTTACTGTGGGGTTTTTTCTTCTTTCTTTTCTTTTTTTTTAATGGAGAAGAAAACACACCTTGCTTAAAGTTAGCGGAGTAGAAACGCTTATGTTTGCAGTCAGTGACGCCGAATACGAAGCTGTGCAATTCTTGTTCCTTCATCTCTCTCCTGACTCACCCCAACGCGTGATTTCTGTCCGAGTCTTTCTGTACTTCTGCCACTGTAAATGTGAAAGCTTGCTTGCATTATTTTTTAGAAATGCATTTTGCACACTCGGGTTTCGCTGAAGCTCCGTGAAGAGGTTAGTTTGAAGCAGATGAATAAAGCTATGCACATGTTTTGAACGTTTAATTTGTGTCTCATTACCAGAAGTGACTTATCTGCCCTCTTGCATTCCCGTGCTCTCATTGCCTGCGTTATCTTCACCATCTCGGAGGGTATGATGGAAGGTGACAGTTCTTTGCTGACAGCTGTAGCAGAAAACTGGCGCTTCTTGATTTTTTTTTTTTTTAGTAGCCTATCTCTCCTTTGCTTTCTCTGTATCTCTCTGTATAGCTATATAAATACATATATTATTTTTTTATTTTAAAGAGCCTACTTTAGTAATTGAATCGGAGGGAGCGGTGTGTGCTGGCTTGTGTTTCAGATACACTTCATACTGTCAGAGAAACGAGTGCCCCTCTCTCCTCTGGTCGAGAGCACAGGGGCGGTACCCGCCGGGCGTGCTGGTGCGATGGGGATGGGGATGCAGAGCAGTCTGCTGCGCTGCGGGCTGCTGGCATGGGCAGACCTGGGGCTTCTCGTGACAAAGTGAACTGAAGAGAAACCCCACCATTGCGTATTCCCACTGTGAGGCAGGAGGGACAGGCTTCCTCGCTGCAGTCCATGGCCCGCTGGAGCGGAGAGTGGGCTCCTGCCGGTCTCTGGGGCAAGAGCTTTATTTTGGTTTTGTTTTCATGAGTTGGGTGCGTTGGGTCGCCGGTCCCACCTTTTTAAACTTGTTGCTTAGCCCAGAGCTTTTGTGCAGGAGAGTCGGGATTTTGTGACGGGAGAAGGACGCTGACAGCTTTCTCCTCGTGTTCCCTTCGCCATGGCAGAAATTTGTACTAACTTGACAGCTTTTTTTCATACAGAACAGGGCTGCTTTTCTATCAACCATCACACGTGTACTTACACGCCTTCAGCGGCTTGTGAGCCTCTGAAGGCCCTCAACTTGTTTACTGTGGGGGACGGACGCCCCTCTCTCCCCCTCCCCTGACTATTTCAGTGTTAAGGACGGTGCGAAACACAACCGCGCGCTTCGGCTGCGAGCTGGGGCGGGAGAGGTCCCTCCAGGCCGAGCCGCTGGAGCCATCTCCTCTCCCGCCTCCTCCCCCTCCACCCCACCACCCCCCCCATCGATAAGTTCTCATTTCTTTCGATTTCCTGGTGTTTATTAAAGTCGCCGTGAGGGGTTGTGCTCCTCCTGCTCAGGAGCCAAATTACCTCTGACCCGCGGAGAGGGGCAGCCCCTCTTTGTCGTCGATGTTGTAGTGTGCGACCACACGGAGCGGTAAAGGTAAAGGTAGTCGTGGTTTCCTCCTCCCCTCCCTGGTATTTCTGATTAGGCGAATGCACTCTGCGTGCCCCGGTGGTGAGAGGGTGGCTAGAAGAGTTAGTGTAATACCTGCTGTAGCTGTGTCTGGCGCAGGGCCTTGCACTGGTATGGGTGATGTCACGGACTGTAAGGATAGGTAATGTCCATGAGCTGTAATGGCATGATGTATCTTTACCAATGATGTCATATTTCACAATAGATGTTTTAAAAAGAGAAAGAAAAAAAAAAAAAAAGAAAAAAAAAAAGTTACCTGAAATTTTGTTTATTCTGCACCAACAGGTCTTCAAAATTTATCCAAATTTTATTATTTTATCAGGAAAAAAAAAGAAATTTGTGTAGATCGAATACGTTAAGACAGACAATAAGTGATGTAAATTGTTGAATAAAAGTTTTAAAGTTTGTGGGTGTCAGTGTGGCTCTTTTTTGCATTTTCAGGGAGCGTCCCTCGGCCGCGGGGATGCTGCGTACCTGACAACTGCCCTTGCAGTCCCTCGGGCCATGGAGCCCAGGTGGCTGAGAGTGCTCAGCAGGGCAGGGGGCTGGGACCGCAGCGAGAGGGGCAGGGGAGGGCAGGGGAAGGAAGCCCCATGGCTGTAGAGTTGCAGCCACCAAGGGTTAAGCTGCTGCGTTTGTGTGTGCGAGACAGGCAGGAGTATGAGCTTGCCTTGGTGTGAACCCCACCAGGCTTCAGTCCTGCTGAATATAGGCAGGGAGGGGTCTGGTCCCTGCTACTGGGATGAGGATGTGGGACTTCAATCCCAAACACACAACAGCAAACACCCAGCAAACTGGTTTATCTTTTTCTTTCAGTCACATTTATTGGCAATTTGTGGCAGTTGGTACCGTTTGGGAGTGTTGTTCCATAAGCAGTTGCAGTACAAGAAGGGGTGGTTATTTTGGGAGGGGAGTATTAGCACCAAAAGGGAGCCGGTGAGCTTTAGAATCCTTGCAGAGATGTACCGGAAGGTGGGGAGCTACTGCTGGACACGCCTGATGGATTGGATCTGGGAGGTCTGGGCGTGTGAACCCCACTCTCTCCAGTGCTTGTAGTCTCCTCCGTGGTGGTCAGACTCCAGGACGTACTGGTAGCCACGGTATCCGGGATACTGGTAGCAAACCCAGCTGGAAGAAAAGGAGTTGTCAGGAGGCCGTCAGCGGGACAAGAGGTAAGTCAGGGGGTTTGGGATGTGCCCCCTCAGCTGTGGTAGCACAGCAACGGCAGCGGTTCGCCCCTGCCGCCCGTGGCCCTTTGCCCATCACTTACGCGCCGCACTGGATCTTCATGGACCCCACTTCGTTGTTGGCCCAGCCCATGGCCTGCAGCGAGGGGTAATCGTCACTGATCTCCCACTGGCGGCCGATGAAATTGTCTTTCTCAAAGACAGTGATCTTGGATTCCTTGTGATTCTGGGGGGAGGAAGAGTGGGGGGTGAGTGGGGGACAGTGCTCCTGCCCTGGTGTGGGTGGGGACAGTGGAGAATTTCCTGGAGAGGGTGGTGTTCAGACCCTGGGCTGGCCTAGAAGTTCCCTTAAAAGCTTTAGAAAAATGGGACAGAAAGAGCAAATGTTGCTGGGCATGGGAGGGGAGAGCTGAGCCCTCCCCGAGGACCCTCTGCCACCCTCAGAGCCCCTGGCTTGGCTGCGTTTGCCCGTAACCTCGCTTCCTTGGGCTGGTGCTGTTGCTTGGGAGATTTTAATGGGATCAGAGCTGGGAGAGCGGCGTGGGACACTCACAGCGGAGCAGACGGGGCGGAAGGACATCAGGCGCTCGATGTGGTAGGCGTTGCTGCCGCTCCAGGCGTCCCAGCGCGGGTACTCTCCCCTCTCCAGGATGAACTGCTGCCCGCAGAAGCCGGTGTGCTCGTAACCGACCCAGCTGCAAAAACAGAGCAAGGGCTGCCAGGGCTTCCTGCGGCAGCTCTGGGCCTCCTGCTCGGGGCTGGCACCGGGGCACAGATGTAGGTGCAAGGAGGAGGTTGGGGTCTGACCTCCACCCACAAGTCCATGAGGAAAGGAAGCCGTGCTGGATGTGGGCAGAGAACCTAGGGAGCATGTAGCTGTGTCTGGTGCCCGGGAGGCAGCCCGCATGGCAGCACTGGCATCCCCTGGCCGCGCTGGGTGACAGGGTCCCTCCCTGAAGGGGCCCAGCTTGCAAGGGTGAGTCGCTTTCCGCTAGCTGCTTGGTGGTTATTTATGCATGTTGGCATCACATTAAGATGCCCCAGGACAGTCCCAGCTGCCCTTCTCTTGCAAAGGCCTCGTTTCTTACTTGTTTCCCACTTAGAACCTGCCGTATCTGGAAAGACCTGAATTCCCAGTGCCCAAACCAAGCAGACCCCATCTGTCTCTGGGCAGGGAGCTGTTGCCTTTCCCCTTTCTGGGTTCCTCTCTTTGCTGAAAACAAACACGGAGAGGTGAGAGGAATGTCTCCACCCTGCAGGACACATTTTGCACGCCCTGGTGCTGCCCACACGCCTGTCCCCGGGTAGAGACCTCTCCTGGGGACGCCCCCTTAGAGGGATGGTGGACAGGGCAGCCACAGCTGAGTGGGGAGGCAGAGGCTGGGGGCTGGAAGGTGGGTGGATGGCACAGTCTGTGCAGCCCACAGACCCCCTACTTATGGGGTATGTAGGGTGCTGAGGGGCATGCTGAGCTGGGGGGCTTGAGTGCCTCTTCCCACTGACCCCAACTGAGCCCCAATCCCACGTCCCGCAGTCTCCCCTCTGTGCAGGGTGACCAGCCTGACTGGGAACGCGTCAACTGGAGCAGTGAGCTGATTACGGCATGAGCACGCATGCTGCTGTAATCCCATTAGCATCACAAACCCTAAATATAGCAGCACAAATCTATCTTGTCTGCTTCCCTGGCCCCAGCGGGATGCTTTCCGCGGGGACCGCTCCTTACAGCGTCTCGGAGCAGCTCGGGAGGTGTCTTGCCTGCGCCAGGGAAGGTTCCTGCACGCAAAGAGAAGCCCAACTCTGCTCCCTACCCCTTCCCAGCAACTGCACAGGCTGGGGGTTGGTTCTGCTCTGGCCCTGGGGGGGCTGCACAGTCTGGGGAAAGGGCCGGGCAGAGCAGGGCTGGGCCCTGGGCTGAGAAAGGTGGTTTTCTAGGCACAGTGCTTCATGGGGTTGCACAGGCAGGGTGGGGACCAGGCTGAGCTCCAGAGCCACACGCTGAGCACTGCTCTTCACTGCACCCCTGTGGGGTGCGGGTGAGCTCCAAGCCTGTCTGCTCCCAGACTGCGGGACAGTTTTGGATGATACCAGTGGCGTTGCCGCTGTCCTCTGGCCCTTGTCTGGGTCAGTGCTGCCCAGGGCCTGTCTGCTCTAACCTGGCAGGGGGGGATCTCCTGTGCCTGGCTTCCCCCAGCTGAGCAGAGCAAGGACAGCTGGCCCAGCTCCACGCTCAGGTACCCTCGCCCTGCCAGCCTGCCCCAGAAAGCGCCCGCGCTGCCGCCAGCCAGGTACTCACGCGCCACACTCCACCTTCAGGGAGCGGATGTTGTCGAAGCCGCACTCCATGATGTTTGGGCAGGCCGAAGTGAACTCCATCCTCTTGCCCTGGAAGTTTTCTTGGTCGTACACGGTGATCTAGAACGGAAAGCGAGCTGCCGAGTTGGGAACCGCCTGGCAGTGGCCCCAGGCAATTCAGCGCCTCTTCCAGACGGACGGAGGGTCACGCTCCGACCCGAGAAGAGCCGGGGAGGCTGCACCGGGCACCCCTCTGGGCTGGGACACGGCCCCGCACGCCTCCACGTGTCCCTGCACTGCTGGCCCCGCGGCCGCCCTGCCTTGGTGTCGGGGGAGCCGCAACGCTGGGCCCCGCTCCGCTCTCCTGCTCACCCCGGCGGAGATCAGTTCCCGGGGCAGCGGCGCCGTCCGGAGAGAGGAGCGGAGCCGTTCTGAGACGGGCGGGTGGCAGGGCTGTGGCTGGCGGTTCTCCCGGCCTCTGCTCCGAACGCTCTAGGGCAAAGAGGATTAACGGGGGAAAGGGCGAGGGGGAACTCCCCGGGGAGCTGCAGCTGAGGCTCTCCTCTCCCATGACAGCTCCGGGCTTCGGCGGGGTACATCCCGCTCAGGCATGTGCTTCTCTCTCTCTCTCGGCTCCCTCCTTGAACTGTGTCCCCGGAGCTGTTGCCAGACCCCTGGGGGCTGCTCCCCACCTTGCTGTGCCGTGCCCACTGCCCTTTTTGCAGCCCTCGTGCCCGCACTGAGGAGGGTGAATAACAGAGTGTGGCATTCAGGGGCTGCTGGAACTGCCTGGCACAGGACGACCGGCACGAGCAGGGCACGGCTGGGCCAGGGTGCTGCAAAGAGGCTTAGGAAAAACACCCAGGAGGTGTTTGAGCAGGCGGGAGGCAGGTTCCCGTGGGCAGAGGACGGGGTGCCTTGCTTCCTGTGCTCCCTCTGCCTCACAGCCCACTGAGCGGCTTTCCTGGCCCTGGAGGACTGGCTCTGCCCCTCTCTCTGTCCCACACCTTGCACACAGGTAAAGGTGAGATACAGGGGGTGCGAGGACGTACCTTCCATGGGCCCATGGGGACAGGCAGAGGGTTTGTCTGAGCCATCTTTGCTGCTGGAACGGTGTCTAGAGAAGGAAGGAAGGAAGGTAAAGCTGTTTGTACCACAACGTGCCCCTGTGCATCCCTGCTGCCTGCTCAGGGGGCCAGGGACCGCCTCTGTGCCCACCACCCGCAGTGCCTGTCCAAAGGCAGCTGCCCTGCTGCTGAGGACAAGCCACTCCAGTCGCAGCGAGACCCTTGTGCTAACTGCAGAGTGGTGTGGGGGGACATGGCATGGGGCTCTGGGACACATCCAAAGCAGGGTGCTCCCTTCTTGCCACCATGGTGCCCCTTCCCTCCTCCCAGCTGCGGCACGGAGCCTGCGTACCCTCCAGGGCACAGTGCCAGGCTCCCCTTTCTCCTTCCCCGAGGCCAGGCCAGTGCTAGAAAAACACCCCTGAGACGGAGTGAGGTGCTGCAGTGGGAGACACAGGCTGCCCTGTGCCTGGCGGTGTCCAACAGACCCGCCTGTCCCCTCTCCCTGCCCCGGCACCCTGGCTGTGCCTCCCCTGGGAGGTGCAGTGGGCTCCCACGGGAGGCCCCGGCTAATGTTGGGAGACGCCAACCGGTGTGCCATGCCAGGGGCCTGGGCCAGGTGGGTGCCAGGAGTGGGATGCCCCATGGCAGAGGGGCTCTCAGCCACCCTGTCTGCCAGCGGGGACACGTGAGCCTGTCTTTTGCCTCGGGAAAAGGCGATGGTCCCTCTGGGTGTCTTTTGCCACCAGGCAGGAGGAAAAGGTGTCTGCCCGGCTGGCAGCAATGGCAGGGACGAGCAAAGGGCAAGGTGGGAGAGGTGCAAATCGGTCCCAGGACTCACCTAGCTCAGGCGGTTACTGCTGCTTCGCCCATGTAATGTTTGCCTACTTCAGCGGCTCGGCTTTTATAGGGTGCTGCTGGCCGGGAGTCGGTGCCAGCGTTTGCAGAGCTGTCAGCACAATGCTTGCTCTGGCATTGTCCTGCTGATCCCCGGAGATTTCAGCTGCTCATCCCCATGGTCTGAGCCACATTCTTAGGGAAAAAAAAAAAAAATTTATAATAAAAAAGAAAAAAATAATCGGGGCGGCTGTTTGCACAGATAATCTTGGGCACAAATGACTCAACAGTTTGACCGCTCTGGCATTTTCCAGGGGCAATGCACCGCGCCGTCACGGGGTGAGCATGGGGGCTGGCTCGGGCCTGGTACTGGTTGGCACGGTGGGGATGGCACGGTGGGGATGGCACGGAACCCTCCTGGTGAGACCCCAGGGGGGGTGTGCTCAGCTGTGTGCCTGCTGGCCACTGTTGCCCTGCTCTGACAGCCATGGCGGGTCAGTGTGGACAGCCTTGTTCTACTGCGGCCCCATGGTGGGGAAGGGGGGCTGCAGGGCTGCTCCTCCCCACTCAGTGGGAGCCATTGTGGGGCCTCCACCGTGGCTCCATGGCGGCACTGAGCCCAGCGAGAGCCCACAGCACCTGGCTCCATGCCCGGGGGGGAGCTGCCATCAGCCCGGGAGGCCTCAGGCCTGAAGTAGCCATGGCAACAAGGCACCCCTAGGCCTGAAGCCTCGCGGTAACCATGGCAACCAGGTCCCACTCCCCCTTTCCCGACAACATGGCTCCCTCAGGACGGGCACCGCAGGCCTTGGGGTGCCACGGTGGGCACGGGCCTCAGGGTGCCATGGCGGGCACAGGCCCCGGGGCCGTTGAGGGTCACGAGGCGAGCGCGGCGGCGCGGGCTGCTGCCTCAGCGCATGGCTGCCGGCACAATGCGCCTACCGCGTCTGACTGACCCTTTTGTCTGCCTGCTGGGCAGCCATCACAAAACAAAGCGCCCCGTCAGCGCTGCCCGCGGCAAGGCCTGGCATCCGGCCCGGGGGACCCTGGCGGGGCCGTGCTGCAGAGATGGCACCCGCCCAGACCAGCCCCAAGGGTTCCGGTGGGGTCCTGGGGGGCCCTGGGCTCTGCCATGGTGGGGGGACCAGGGGGCTGTGGGGGTCTTGTCCCTCACCGGCTGCTGCCGTGCACTGCAGCCTGGGTGCTGCGGGGGGCCGGGATGGCAGCTGTGGGGATCGCTGGGAAGCAGAGGTGTGGGGTTGCGCCCCGGAGGCCAGACGCTGTCTCCTGGAGCGCGCTGCCTGACCCTACCGCCACATCCCAGCAAACGTGGGGGCCAGGAAAGGGAGGAACGGGACCACCTGCCCTCTGCGGGGCTGACAAAATGCGGGGCGGGCGGTGGGGAGACTCCAGGAAAGCCCCCGGGCACCCCCCCTGTGCACCCTGCCATGAGCACCCCTGGCTGTGAGGGACAGGCCAGGCCGGAACTCATCCCCCGGCTCCCTCCAGACCCTCGGCCGTGCCCTGGCCATGGCTTCATGCACCCCAGCGGTGTGGAGGCTCTGCCAGAGCCCGGTGCCGCTAGAGGGAGAGCTGACCCCGGGCAGGCCGCGCGGCAGCCGGCGCATGCGGGTGTACAGGGTGTGCAGGGCTGTACGGCACCGCACGCCCCGCTACACCCCACGCGGACACCCGGCTCCCCTCGCGAAGGGAAAACGGTGCCAGGGAAAAGCCCGCAGCTGGCAGCCACCCCAGGCCAGGTGCAGGGCTGGGAGGACCTACCCCCTGCACCCTCCACACTGGGCATGGCCCGTGAGAGGTCACCCCAGCAAAGAGCAGGACATTGCGGCACGGCTCGCGGGGCTGTGGGCTCCCAGCCGCTCTCCCAGCTCACACCGAGCACGGCAGGAGAGACAGATCCCCCCTGTGAGGAGCTGGAGGGGATGCTGGCGAGCGCCTGGGGTGCCACTGCTGAGACGATGCTGGCGGGTCCACAGGTTGTCCAGAACAACTGGTTTTTCTAGATCCCAGAGACTATAAAAAAGCAGTGACCTATTTAGGAAACCCCGCGGTGCTGTGAAACAGATGCTTCCCCTTCCAGCCCGGCGCAGGTCCCTCGCTGCTCTGGCCAGCTGTCTGCACCCACCAGGGGCACTGCCAAATGCCACTGGCACCGGACCGCTGTCCTCCTTCTCCCTAAAAAGCCATGGGCAACGCAGAGCCTTTCTTTGGGTGCGGGGTTTGCTGGTGCCTGTGAAAACCCATGCTGAGGGAGAGCTGCTCAGGGCAGCCCGGCCCTGGGAGGGGAGCTGGTGAGTTCTGGTGAGGTCTGGTGGGATCGTGGGCACCTGGACGCTTTGCTGGGAAGCATGGAGATGTTGAGCCCTGTGGAGGCGGCTGGAGGCTGGCCCCGCTGGGTGGCTGCTGGTGGCAGGGCTGTGTGAGACACTGGGGACTCTACGCTGTCCCACAGCTCCGTGGTTCCAACTGGCATCAGCTCTGCAGCTGCCTGCCTGGCGTGATAAGGAAGCAGGAGCCACCGCGGGCTGTAACCGGCTGTTACAGCTGGCTTCACCCGCCTGTGCTGTATGAGGCAGGGCAGAGGTACAGTCACGCAATATGTCCCCTCACCACCACAGATGGAAAACCCTTCTGGTAGCCAAGCTGGGGCTCGGCCTCCCCTTCGGCTCACCCGTCCCCATCCCTGCTTTCTGGATGGCTGCGGCTCCCTGAGCTGAGCGCCACGTGCCTGGGACAAAGGAAAGTGTGACAAAAGCAGGCGGCTGCGCTCGCTGCCGCTGTCCTCTGCCACTGCAAGGGCTGCAGCTCCTCCTGCACTGTGTCCCTTGGCCCAGGGTACAGTGCGGGGTCCCTGGCACGGCTGCCAGCTTGCTGTTGCCATGCTCCCACACATTCCTGCAGCTCTGCTGCGGTGTTGGGGCTGTGTCCTGGGCACGTGCTACAGGCTCAAAATCACACCTGGCCTTACCACTGGGAGGGAACCGGGCTTGTGATACCCAGGCAAGTGTGTCCCAAGAGGCGGGGTGAACTGTGACTCCCAGCACGCATGGAGGTGATGGTCGCTGCTGTGGAGGTGGTCTGTGGCCTTTCCCCCGGGTACTGCAAGCCTCTGGCACTGACGCAGAGCAAGGCAGGGTGGTGAGGCTGTGGCCACGGGCAGACCTGAGTCCCCCTCACCCTGTCACATTCATTGCAGGGGACTCAGGACCATGTGGCTCAGCCTAGCTCAGCCTCTGATGGATGGTGGCAGGGTTCTGGTGTGAGTGCTCTGTGGTGCTCTGGGGCAGGGCAGGAGCCATGGAGGTGGCAGGGATGGTGCTTGCGCCAGATCCCTGTCCCCGTAAGTCCTTCTGTCCATCCTCTGAACTTTCCAGTAGAGAAAAAGCACCCCCTGAAAAGTGCTTTTGGAAAGAGCTCATGGATGCCTGTCTCTGGGACCCCTGTTCCCCAAGTCCTGCTCCAGCTTCCCCAGGCTGCTGGGTCACCCACATCCTGCAAAGGGCCCAGAGATGGCCCAGCTGCTCTCAAGTCTGATGGTAAGGGAGGTTGTCCCAGCACAAAGACTGGGGGTTTGTCCTGAAACCATCTGCCCTAGAGCAGCCACAACCAGCCTTCATGCTGTGCACAGCCCGGGGGTCCCACAGGATTTTAGCTGTATCTGACCGACCCCCGTGTCATGTCCCAAAGCTGGACACGAGTGGAAGGGATGTAACAAAGGCTTTGTGGCTCTTGCTGCTGAGAGGTGCTCATTGCTAATCAGGAGTTGTCTCCTGGCTAAGGAAGCCAGGAACTGTCCTGAACAGTCTGGTTCTTGCAAGCTTGGGTTCCTGCAGGTTCCTTCCTGTGGTATGGGGAGAAGCACTGGCCACAGAATGGGTCTGGAGGTGGCTCTGCCACATCCTGTGTCCAGCTCTGGAGTCCTCAGCATAAGAATGACACAGGCCTGTTGGAGGAGGTCCCAGAGGAAGTCCCAAAAATCATCTGGAACAGGAACCCCTCTGCTAATGATAGGCTGGGAGAGTTGGGGTTGTTCAGCCTGGAGAAGACTCCAGGGAGACCTTCTCGTGGCCTTTCAGTGCTTAAAGGGGCCTATCAGAAAGATGGGGACAGACTTTCGAGCAGGACCTGTTGGGACAGGACAAGGGGTGATGGTTTGAAACTGAAAGAGGGAGATTTAGATTGGAGAGAAGGAAGAAATATTTTACACTGAGGGTGGTGAGACCCTGGCCCAGGCTGCCCAGAGAGGTGGTGGCTGCCCCATCCCTGGCACCATCCCAGGTGAGGTTGGATGGGGCTCTGAGCACCCTGCTCCAGTTGCAGATGGCCCTCCTCCCTGCAGGGGGGTTGGACTGGGTGAGCTTGAAAGGTCCCTTCCTGCCTGTGATTCTGTGATTCCCCAGGCTCAGCCTGTGCAGCTGCCAGCAGGGACAGGCCACCCTGCTCCAGCAGCGTGAAGCCTGGGATGGGTCAGTCGCAGCTCCTGATCAGATCCTCCCGAGAAAGGGAACCCCAGGACCGTGTGCGATGCACGGGGCTGTGTGTGCACCAGGGCGAGTACACAACGTGCCAGGGGGGCTTACCAGGGTCGCCTGTTGTGTTGCAGCCTGAGGACGGATGTGTGTGTGTGTGTGTGTGTGTGTGCTGCAGGGGTGTGCCAGAGGGCACACCGGGGGGGTGTGTGCACCAGCGGTGCCAGGGCGAGTCTGCCTGTGCTCCAGCGTGCCCGGTGCGGGCCGTGCAGCCCGGGTTGTAAGCACGGACGGGTGTCGCACGGTGCACCCGGGCTGTGTGCGCGCACCCGCACTGTGTATACTCGGCGTGTGCCCGAGCGTGTGCTGCCCGGTGCACACCGGAGCTGGCTTATCGCAGCACCTGAGCCTTCCCGGGCTCCGTACCGTTCCGTGCCGTTACATACCGTGGCGAGCTGTTCCATTCCATCCCATCCCGTTCCGTTCCGCACCGTACTGTACCGCACCGTACCGTTCCGTACCGGGCCGGGCCGGGCCGAGCGGCGCGCGCAGAGCCGGCAGTGCCCGCCCCGGTGCGGTGCCGCCCCGCCCCGCCCCGCCCCG
>JANVCC010000196.1:1301023-1320527 GCA_025345505.1 Todiramphus chloris collaris
GGGTGCACCCACCGTGGGGACACAGCCAGCCTGTTCCCGCTGGGTACTCCCAGCCCTGGGCACCCCAGCACCCACCGCGGGCCCAGCCCCAGCTCCGAGGGAGAACCCTCCGGCCTGGGCCTCGCCTGCAGCGCTGGGGAATCGCAGCCAAAGCCATTAGCCCAGCTCACCATTAACTGCAGCTGGCACCTGGGTCCCTTCTGGGGATGACACAAGCTGGGGGGGGGGTGGCCTTGAAGCAAGCCGCTGGGCTGGGGACAGCGGGGGCTCGCAGGGCCTGCGGCCACCACGGCGCCTGCCCGTACGTTAATTTGCCCGGGGAGGAATATATAGAGCGGCGGGCGAGGGCTGGGACGCGTGTCCAGAAATTGTGTGGTTTCCAGACGGCCTGTGAGATGCAAATCTTCTGGTCAGCGAGCGCCAGAGCTAAACTTAGGGCAATTACAGAAAAGTGTGGGCCCATGGCCGATGGCATTCCTGCGCCCCGGGCTGACCCTGGCACCGAAGGTCCCCCACCCAGCAGTGCCTGTCGCCCTGTCGCCAGTCGGGAGCCGAGTGCTCCCACAGCACCCGTGCCGGATCTGAACTTTGCCCGCTGACGAGCCACGGCTCAGCCTTTCACCTTTGTCGTGGGCTGGGCCGTGCCAGGTGTCTGGATGCAAATTTGGGGCCAGAAATGGGTGGTGGGGGAGGCAGCATGTTTCCGATGGTGACAGGGCTGTGACTCACCTGTCCTCACCCCAGCTGGTCACTAAATCATCTCCTGCTTTTGCTCCCACCCGGCAGAGCCTGGCAGTGATTGCTGTCCTGACAACCTGTGTTTTGTAAGGTCTCTTTTATTGCCCGGCTTTGGGGCGAGGCAGATGCCAGAGTGTGCCGAGTGTCTGCACCCCATGTACGCACCCTGGCCTCTGCCATCAGCCTGAGGTGTCGATTCAAAGCCAGACTGGGTCCCTTTTCTGCTGGACATGGGGTTCCCGTGGCAGGAGGACCCGAAATCCTGCTTGGGAGGCAGCCTGGCAGCACATCCTGTCTGTGACTCGGGCAAATCCAGGATTGTTTTCCTCCTGACACATCTCAAGAGTTCTCTGTAAGGGCGGGCAGTGCAGAGGGATTTGGAAACCCCCTAAATTTCCTTGTTCTGTGGAAAACTTGTGTCCAGCAAGGAGGTGAGGAGCCATTGCCCAGGTCAGTCCCCTTTGGCCTGCGTGGGAGCTGAGCTGGCTGCTTGGCATCACTGCCGGCAGCACCCACACCCTCGTCCCTGTCTGGCTGGGCACAGCTGGGGTGTGGGGTGCCCCGACATGTTGTGCCCAAGGAGGTGACGACCGCCGGCTCCTGTGCTGAAGTGGTGGCTGAGCGTGGCCCTCCTGCTGGCACCAGCAGCAGGGAGCAGAGCAGTGAGAGCAGGCCACTGGGAAACTTGCAGTGCAGGTCCCTGCGCGGGGAGCGTGTCGGACGAGATTGCGTCTCGGGGAGGGAAGGAGTGGCCCAGAGTTTCAGTGAACGCCTTCCTCGCCGCCTGAAACTCCCCGGCACCCTGGCAGGGATGCAGGGGCAATTGGCTGGGGTGGAGGACTAGGAGGACATGGTAGGGGGACAAGTGTTGCATCTCCCTCTCTCCTGCTTGTGTGACTTGAGGGTTTTGGGTTTGGAGGCCTTGAGGTGGGTCTCTAATTCTGCCACTTGGCCCTTCCAGGGTGACATCCACTGCTCCTTGTCAGCCAGGTGTCACAGCAGCGTCCTTGCGTGCGATCCCCAGTTACAGCTGGCGCCTCTCCCTCCGCTGTCATGGCTCATACATGCCGCTACCCCGAACACGCCTGGCGAGGGGTAATCCCAGAGCGAGCCTGGACTGAGTCAGGGAACGCATGTTGGGTCTGATTCAGGAGAGGGAGACGCTCAGCAATTGCCTTCTGCTCACCATGTTCAGGTTGCGCCCACCTGGCATCCCCAGTGCATCCGTGTGCTGCCGGTGGGAGCTTCCTTCTGGGAAAAGGGAGCAAATGGCAAAGGAGGGATGCCATGCTGGGGTCTTTGCCCCAGCCCATGAAGCTCCCTCCTGCCAGCAGTGGCCTTGTGCGGGGCACATGTGGCCAGGCCGCGGGCTGCCGGAGCTGCCTGATTAGCGATGCAGATGGTAACGCTTGTTCCCCCTTTTTGTTGAGCATACAAAGGCCGGGAGGGAGCGTGTGTGCAGGGGAGAGAAACCACCGAGGACAAAGAGTGCGCTGGCTGCCTGCCTCCCAGTGCCTCAGCTCTAACCAGCACCCGCCAGGCAAGTGGCTTTGCTCCGGAGAATCCCCCTCCATGGATTCAAGAATGGGTCCCTGCAGCCCCCTCTCTGCCACGGGGTGAGCACAGGGTAGTCCTGGGGGTGCAGCGCTTTCTGCATCCCCCTGGACACGCTGCTTTGGGGATGTCCAGGCAGCTGGGGTACCAGTGGCACGTGTCACGGTGGGGGGACGGGGATGGGTGCAGCTGGTCCCCTCCCTGCCATTGTCCGTGCTCAGGCCCCGGTACCACTGTGGGTGCGCTGGCAGAGAGCAGCCCCTGTGACAGAACAGCCACGGGGCCCTTTGCCAGCAGCACCTGCTGCGAGTCACGGGAAGGAGCTGTGCTGTCCCCAGGCTCAGGTCAGCGGTCACCCCGCGGCTGGTGTTTCTGGGAGAGGAGGAAGGAGATGGCTTGCTCTGAGGTGCTTTGGGCTCCTGCCCAGCTCAGGTCCTGGCTGTGGATCTAGGCAAAGCCCAGGGTGCTGCAGGGGATGGCAGAACAGTCTGAGCCCTGGGGCTGAGCGGTGTGGGCAGAGCCATGGCAGCCCCTCTGGCTATGGACCGGGCTCTGGCTTGGAGCTGGTGAATGCAGCCGCCCGGCCACGCTGCGTGCCCAACCTTGTCCCTCCTACCGCTTCCCCTCGCAGCCTTGGATGGATCGTGTGCCCGGGGCCAGCTCTGTGCTGTGGCTTGCAGAGCTCTGCCCTTGCCTGCCCTGCAGATGGGCCTCTCCTGGGCACGTGTGCTCCTGCCATGGCCCCCAGGTGTGGTGGGGTTCGAGCAGTCCGCTACCATCCCCTGAACCCGTGTGGCTTTGCCACGGGGAGGCCATGCTGGCACTGGGTGCATTCAGGGACAGCAGGGACCACGTGCCCTTACAGAGGGGTGGCCCAGGCAGTAGTGGTGATGCAGCACTGATGCTGCTCTGGAGCCAAGGTGCAGCTTGGCATGGCGTGGCACAGCACGGCATCCATGCACCCCTGGGTGTCCACAGAGCCTGCCCTGCCAGCATGGGCAGCTCTGCCCATCTCCACAGGTTGCCCAGACCTCATCCCCACACCCGTTGGAGAGCTCTGTAACAGATGCTTCGAATGTGGGGAGTTTTCCTGTTGTCCTTTGTGCTGAGGTTAAGTTCCTGTGCGGCTTCCTGCCCCGTTATATATAGCTGTCGGCCCGTCCCGCACGGCACTGCCAGCCGACTGCTCCACTTTGGAATTGTTTATACACAGCCCAAGGGGGCTGATTTCCCTGGGGGGCAGGTGGGTCCTGTAGCAGCCTTGTGCAGGGAGAGGCTGTGGGTACCCCAAGGTGCGGGGTGCACAGGGGATTTTCGGGAAGTGGGGGCAGGGTTTCTGTCAGGCCGTGCTTTTGCCACCGTCTGGGTGCTTCCCGCCCTGCGCGGGATGCCCGAATGAAAGAGCAACTGTTCCTGGAGGTCAAAGGCAGCGTCATGATTTTCTACATTACCCCGGCTAAAATTAGACACTTATCAGTGTTTGGGAGGGATGTGATTTTACAGGTTCCTGTTTATTAAAGCAACCTTCGCTTAGGACCGTGTTTCCTGCTCCCTCCCCAGTGGGACGCTGCCAGCGGCTGTCCCCTGCAGCTTTGCGGTGGCCGGGCTTGGTGCGAGCAGCAGAGGGGCCTCTGTTTCTTCAACAAGGGGCTTTTGAGCTGGCGGGTGAGACGCTGGTGGTGCCGCAGCCGGCAGGGATGGGCGGCTGTGCCCTGTGAGCATCTGCGCTACTAGTGAGAGCCACAGCAAATGCAGCTGGGAATCTTCCTCCTCTGCCTGCCCTTGCTGCTCCCAAATGTCTCCCAAGCTGTGGGAGATGCTGGGGGTCTTGCCTGCAGCCAGCCCCGGTGCTGGCATGGGGGTGCAGGGGGTTCCAGGTTGCTGGGCTTCTTTCAGGGCATCTCTGGGGGTGCAGGGCCACCCTTGCTTCTTCCCTGGGGCTTAGTGCCTGGCCAGGGCAAGGACATGACAACTGGGGCAGTGTCAGAGCCCCACAGTGCCGCTGTCCCTGAGGAGGGTGGGGATGCTGGGACACAGAGTGAGGCTGGAGGTGGCAGCTGGGGTGACCGGTGGGGTGGAGGAAGGGGTGGTGGGGTGGAGCAAGGGGTGGTGGGGTGGGCATTCGCCATGCCGCTGTCTGATGGCACCTTTGCCTGTCTGTCTGTCCGCAGGCAGGCGGCCGTGCTGTGACCAGCATCCTGACCCAGCACCCTGACGTGGGGGCGAGTGCGCCCAGAGCACCACTCCACCATGTTCAACCTGATGAAGAAGGACAAAGAGAAGGATGGGGCCCGAAAGGAGAAGAAAGAAAAGAAGGAGAAGAAGGAGCGGATGTCAGCGGCTGAGCTCAAGAGCCTGGAGGAGATGAGCATGCGCCGGGGCTTCTTCAACCTCAACCGTGCCTCCAAGCGGGACTCCAAGACCCGCCTGGAGATCTCCAACCCCATCCCCATCAAGGTGGCCAGTGGCTCTGACCTGCACCTCACGGACATCGACTCTGACAGCAACCGGGGCAGCATCATCCTGGACTCGGGCCACCTGAGCACGGCCAGCTCCAGCGATGATCTCAAGGTGGACGATGCAAACTTCAAGGGCTCGGTGCTGCAGCGAGCGGCCAAGTTTGGCTCATTGGCCAAGCAGAACTCCCAGATGATTGTCAAACGCTTTTCCTTCTCCCAGAAAAGCCGGGACGAGAGCACCTCAGAGACATCCACCCCCTCCGAGCACTCGGCGGCCCCCTCCCCGCAAGTGGAGGTGCGCATGCTGGAGACCCAGCTCACCAAGCAAGGTGTCCCCCCGGGACACCCATGTACCCCTCCCGCCACCTCTCTGCGTGCCAGGGTGCCGGAGCTCGTCGGCAAGAGGTTCCCCGCCGAGCTGCGGCTGCCCGCCCTGGTGCCCCCGCAGCCCCCCACCCCACGGCAGCTGGAGCTGCAGAGACGCAACACCGGCGATTTCGGCTTCTCCCTGCGCCGCACCACCATGCTGGACCGGGCGCCCGACGGGCAGGTGTACCGGCGCGTCGTGCACTTCGCCGAGCCTGGAGCCGGCACCAAAGACGTGGCGTTGGGTTTGGTGCCGGGGGACCGGCTGGTGGAGATCAATGGGCGAAACGTGGAGAATAAATCCCGGGACGAGATCGTGGAGATGATCCGGCAGTCAGGGGAGACGGTGCAGCTGAAGGTGCAGCCCATCCTGGAGCTGAGCGAGCTGAGCCGCTGCTGGCTGCGGGGCGGCCAGGGGACACGCCGCGCTGCCTGGGATGTGAGTAACGCCGTCCTCGCCGCGGGGCCGGTGCCCTGGGTTTGTGCCGGCTGCCAGCGGCCTGGCAGTGGGTGTTTGGGTTGGCAGGGGCCGTGGGAACCGGCAGTGCTGGGGCTGCTCTGACTGGGAGTGATGCACGGGGAGGCTGTGGCTGGGGTGCAGGGGTGATGCCAGCGGGTGCCGCGGGGTGGCAGAGTGGCTGCAAGGGCGGGTTTGCAAACCAGCACCACTGGGTTTTGGTCCCCAAAATAGTGTGCTGCTGAGTTTGGTCTTCCTCCTGATCGACGGGCTCTGGGAGAGCCCAGCTCTGTGTCACCTGTGGGAAGTCTGTCCGTGTCTGGTCACCAAGGCAGCACAGTCCGGCAGGGAAAGGAGATTCGCTCCTCGCTGCTGGGAAATCCCTAACGCTGCTTTGCAGGAGGGGCTCTGCCTGCCCCGCTGCCCACATCATCTCCCCACACTGGGATCCCTCCGTGGGGACCAGGAAGGGTTGGCGTGGTGTGCCGGGGGGACGGGAGCTGCCGGTGGCGTGCGCAGCCCTGCGTGTGTGTGTCTGGTGTTGTATAAATAGAAACTTAATGGCTGGGTGACCCACATCTCTTGCGCAAGCCACCCAGCTCTGCTGACCCTGCCACAGGCTATAACCAGCGTCCTGGCTGACTGGCAACGCAGCAGAGGCCCCCCAGATGTCGACAGCTGGCAGAGCTGGACCCCCTCCGTGGTGGCAGGGGGTGCAGCAGCGTGGCGTTGGTTTGGCTTATGAATGGGCTTGTTTAGTGTATTTTCAAGCATCCCTCAGGGAGAGGAGGGTGCCTGTGCCCATGAGGCAGGTCTCCTGCACTGGGGAGAGCCCTGCTGAGCGCAGTGGGGCCATGGCCCTGTGGAGTGGCAGCCAGGACGGAGCAAGGGTGGCCACGATGAGGCTGTGGCGGTAGCATGGGGCTCCATGTGCTCCCTGCTGGTGCTGCAGGATGGAGTCTGTGCCGAGCTGGAGCTCTGGCTTTCCAGCAGCTCCTTCTGGAGCCTGGGCAATGCCAGCTCTGCCACCAGGATAACCCCTGGGCAGATAATGCTGTGGGTCTGGGGGCATTGCCACCACCCTTTCTGCAGTGCACTGGCGTAGGGGCAGGTGCACGTTCGATGCCAGTGTGCGGGGGCTGGTGAGGTGCTTGTGCCAGCCAAGAGCGTGGTGACTCGGCTGGGAAGGGGGAAGAGGAGATACCGGTGCCCTTGGGGCTGCGGGGGAGACGCTGCAGCTTACAGCTTCATTTTGGGTCCTGGTGCAGTTAGATGGCATCAGCCAGAGGAAGACAGCCTGAGGGGTGGCAGTGCCCGTGTTTGTGGTATCTCCAGGTGCCACCACAGCACGGGCACGTTCTGGTGCATGGTGTCATGGTGCAAGGCTGTGCCGGGGGGACGCACCATGGCCTTGCCAGTGCTGGGGAGCCAAGGCTGTGGTGCAGGGTACGGCTGGGGGTTCCTCACCCTGCAAGGTGCCGGCACAGAGGGAGGCCCGGCTCTCCCCCAGGCCCTGCTAAGCTCCCTGGAATGTTTCTGGTCCTAATTTAAATAAAAATGATCCTTTTTGAAACAGGAAATTATAGACATATTTTGGGCTGTTGCTCTGGAAGCCCCTCCCTGGCTGGAGCAGGGATGGTGCTGGACTCCCTGTGTACCGCGGGGGTTTAACCCCCTTGGTGGGGGCCGCCCCAAACCACCCCTGGACCCGCACCAGAGCTGGGCAGGGGCAGCTCCCGCTGCATCCGGGGGGGCTGTTGGTGCTGGGGGGGTCTGGCCAGCAGCACGCCGTGGCTGGACATTGGGTGGAACCTCCCCACCGTGTCCCAGCCTTGCTCCCGGCATGGGGCAGCCGGCTCCACACTTCTATTTATTTATTTACCGACGAAATTCCTCTGGCAGGGCCCAGGCGTGCGCCGGCTGGACAGAAATATTCCAAAAACGCTTCTGCCTGCTCCAGTGCTTCGGTGGGACCACAGGCATGTGGTGGCCGCGCCGGCAGACCCCGCGTGCCCCACTTGCCCACGGCGACCTGGTGCAAGGCCACCGTGGCACAGCGTGGCTGGGGGGTGGCTCTTTGCTGCGTCCCACTGGGGCACTCTGTGGGGAGATGGGGGGATTTGGGGTGGAGGCTGACAGACTCCCATTGTGCCAGGGGTGCTTTGTCCATTTGTCCACGCTTCCTCCAAGGGAGGCTGCTGGGCTGGCTCTTCTTCTGCCCTCACCGTAGGGATGGTGCTGCTGGGGTGTCCGCAGTGTGAGGGTCCTTGTTTCCAGTGGAGGGATGAGAGGAATCTGCCTGCCATGGCTGCGTGGCCGGGCTGGGGGTCCCGGTGGAGATGGCTGGTGGGAGCTGGGCTCCTCCTCAGTGGGTGGCTCCATGCCCTGCCTCAGGGGTGCTCAGGAATGCCCAGAATGGCAGGGCCATGTTGCATCACCCAGTCTGTGCAGGTTTGGCTCACTGTGGAGGGGCTGTGGTGGCTCTGTGTGCCAGGACCGGGCTGCTGCCCTCACCAGAGCCTCTTTTGTTCCCACCCTCAGGGACGGGACTGTGACTTCTTGCTGATAGCCCAGTGGCTGCTGCCAGCCCTACCTGGGAGCACCACGGGCACCCTGCGCTGCATCTTGCTAGCCCTGCCAAGGGTGTTTGCTGTGGCATCTCTCCAGTGCGCGCCCAGTGCAGAGACGGGCCAGGACTGCCGTGTGGTGCCAGCCCCAGGGCAGTGCTGCCAAAGCTGGCATTAATGTGGGCCAGGAGGGACATGGCCCAGTGCTGGTGTCCCCAGCACAAGGATTTCCAGCCTGCCATTGGCACAACTCTCCCCGTCAGGCCAGGACCCCCTGCTCCATCTGGGTGTGGGTTTTAGCTCAGGGCACACCTGTGTCCTCGGGGACGGGCAGGGACCTGCTTAGGTGCTGCCGGGGTTCCCACCGTGCCCATGTGGTCACTGTCTCTGCTCCAGACCGCCAGTGCCTGGCTCCCTGCCACCGGCCTCCTCCCAGCAGCCCCCGCGCAGGGAGGCCCCCGGCCCCTCGCCCCGCTCCTTCTGTTTCCAGGGAGACCTTGGACTTCCAGAGGCAGCTTTGCCATGAAAGCAGCTTTGCCATGGTCTGCCGTGTCACGCTGTGGGGCTGCTGGGCCGGCACACGGCCGTGTCAGTCTCTGGGAGCATTTCGGGGGGCTGTCGTGTTCGTGGGAAAGCCAAGGGAGGAGCGAGCGGTGTCAGGGCTGCACTGCCCGGCACGATGCCAGGCACCACGGTCCGACGCCAGGCACCTCGCCACGGCACCCTGGGCTACAACTCCATTTCTCGTGGCTCAGGACCCTCCCTGGCTCACCCCCGGTGTCCGACGCTGCGATCGACCATGGAGGGTCTTTCCCCGCTCCCCCCAGGACAAGCGGTGGGATGGCGGCCGGGCAGTTTCCCCCGCAGCGTCCGGCTGCCGCCAGCCCACATCACTTCCTCCGGCGGCGCTGGCGGCGGTACTGGCGGCGGTACTGGTGGCGGTACTGGTGGCAGTGGTGGCGGTGAGGCCCCCGCTGCCCGCCTGTCCCCCCCGGTGCTCCCTCCGGCTGCTGCGCGCGCCGGCGGGGCCCTCGCATTCCTCGGCTATTTTTAGGGTGGCCCTATCAGCCCAGCTGTCCCCGCGCTGCCGGCTGCCGCCCCGTTAGTGCCTCTCCCAGCGCGCTGCGCGGCGGAAACCCCGCTCCCGGCTCACCCCGACCCTGCGGTAAGGTGGGGACCCTTGGTGTGACCAGTGGGGCAGAGTGAGTGGGGAATGTGGGGGCCTGTCCCAGCTCTGGAGTTGGGGGTGGTGAGGCTGCACCCACCCCAGGGGCGCTTTGGTGGCTGGGGACCCCAACGCCGGTGCTCCCTGGGGACCTTTGGAGCCGCGCCAGGCTGCGCGGAGGTGGGAGAGCCGTGGGCAGAAGGTCTGGGGGCTCTGACCCATGGGCGGGTTTAGCTCTGGACCCCCTTGCCCAGCCTGTGCGCTGGGCACCAGCGTCTCATGCTGTGGTACCAGAGGGGTACAGGGGAACCCCTGGGGACAGGACGGTGTACCCCTGGACAGACAGGCTTGTTCAGTGGCTGGGGGCTCCTCCACACCGTGCCTGGCCCCGGGAGGGGGAGTTCTCAACGGCCCTGGGAGCAACCCCCTGGAGTTTGGTAGCGCGGCGTTAGCTGGGGCAGTGGGTCCCCACTGGGGCTGCCTGGCTACTGGCACAGGGTCAGGCTCAGAATAAACCCCGGCTGGCCGGGTAAGCAGGACGCCTGGGGCAGAAAATAACCCTTCCCTCACCCTGGCATTTGCTTACTGCAGCGTGCTGGCCCGTTCCCTCGGTCCTGCTGCCTGACTAAGGGGCTTTTTTTGCACAATGAGTTTTGTCAGGTCTCATCCTGGCCACCTGCCTGTCCCCAGAGAGCCCTTCCTATAGGCATTGCCTGTAGTGGGGCCAAGCAGGCTCAGGCCCCCATTTCCCAGGGTCCTGGGCCCCCAGGGCCAGCAGGGAAGGGCATGTGCTCTCACACTGTGTCACAGTCCAGCATCCCGTGTGCTGGCCCCGGCCCATCTCACCTCTCCCTCTCTCCCCAGCCAGGGCTGCAGCTCCATGAGACATCACCATGGCGTTTTCATCCCGGTTTGCATTCTGGGAGCAGAAGGGAAGTCTCTTGCTCGTTTGCCCGCGTCCCCATTCGGGTCACACTGCTGCATGCTGTTGACCGACTCCCCCAGTTTGCCCAGCGCCACGTTTGGAGCAACGCTCCCAGGCTTTCGCTGTGCTACTGTGCTGGGGCCGAGCTGAGCAAACCGGGAGCTGCCCCCCACCCTGCCGTGGCACGGCTACCGTCACCACCGCGCATGCCATTACTAATGCCATCACTAACGACCGCTTTGTGAGTGGCTGGGTCAGCCCCTAACACGCCGTGAGCCACCTCGGTGCCCCTCGGGGAGCGTTGCCCATGATGCGCACCACGTGCCGCCACCGCGGTGCCACAGCCGAGCCCCGGAGCTCAAAGTCATGGCCCGTGGCACCAGAGGGTTTAGCTGCTCACCCCACTGGAGACCACTGGTCGCCCTGCTTGGCAGGGAGCTGGCACCTCCCACGGTGCGGCTGCCACAGAGATTAGCTGGTGACACCTAAAACACGCTGTGACGCCCGGCGGGGTGACGTGCGGAATGGCAGAGCCCCTGTGGGGAGCGGTGACGGGGCGCTGTGTATCAGCCTGCTCACCAGCCCGGGCCAGGTGGGCAGCGCTCGTCCCCCTCGGGCCGTTGGGGTTTGCCACAGCGGGCACATCTCTGCGCTTCCCTCCACCTTTTCAGCTGTGGGGAAAGCTGGAAGGACACATGTCCCCGTCCCCGCAGCTGTGATGGGCTGCACACTGGGGCTTTTTCATGCAGCAGCCTCTTGACCCCCTGGCATGGAGTGGTTCCCGTGGCTTTTCCGGCAGCGAGGCCCTGCAGTGGGCTGAAACACGCTCCTCTTGTTTGTCTGACCCCTCAGGTCAAGGACGAGGACAAATCCTTATCTGTGAAAAGACCCGGGAAGGAGGATGGGGCTGTAAGTGTCACAGGGCACGGGCAGGGGTGACGCTGCTGGGGATGGGGCTTGCCCCTGGTGGGGACAGACCCCGTGCCAGAGCCTGGGGACATCATGGAGGGTCATGGGCTCAGCATCCCCATCCCTGTCCCTGGGGAGTGCTGGTGGCTGCTCAGGGCAGCGTGTGGAGGGCGATGGGTGTTTTTGGCAGGAGTGCCTGGTTGTGGGCACACAGCCATCTCTGCCTCCCTGGGGCTCATCCCTGCCCTGTGCGGGACGGCGGGTTGGTGCCCACACCAGGGTTACGGTATTGGCTCCTGTGCTACCCACCAAAGCTGTTGGTGGGGAGAATCTTGTGTCTTGCCCTGTGCATTGCAGAGGGGCTGCTGGTGCCCTGAGCACTGGGTTTTCCCCCCCGTACTGGCAGCCCAAGGGTCAGTGGGTCTCTGCGTGTGTGTCTGGGGAGGCCACCATCACTCCCTGCCCTGGGTTCTGGGTGAGTGTTGTAGGTTGGCTGGGGAAGGAGACTGGGTGCTGCGTCCCTTGGTGCTGGGGTCTGGCTGGGAGCTGTGCTCCTGTGACAGGGCACAGAGCCCCAGGCACCACCACGTCCCAAGCAGCGGGTGCTTGCGGTGGCAGGCACCGCACCACCAGCCCTCCACTGACACCGCTGTCATTATGGCTGCAGTCAGAGAGCCCAAAGGACGCGGCATCTGCGCCCCTGAATCCAGAGCTCCCGAAGAGCCCCGAGCCACCCCCGGGGCGAGAGAAGAGCCCCGAGCCGGTGCTGAACGGGGCGGCAGTGAACGGGCTGGAGGGCCCGGCCGCCGAGGCGCAGGGGGACGATGGCCAGGGGCTGTCCCGACGCAAGGTGGTCCGCGTGGTGCGCAAGGTGGTCCGCAAAGTCCTGCCTGGGGAGGATGCCGGCAGTGCCAAGGAGCCGGGGAGAGACACCAAGTCTCCTGAGCCGGTGCGAGATGCCAAGTCTCCCGAGCCAGTGCCACCCCCACGGAAGGAGGAGACAGGCCGTCCTGCCATCCCCGCTCCCCCTGCCGCGCCACCTCCCCCCACCATGCCGGCAGCCCCCGCCAAGCCAGAGCCCAAGGATGAGATCTCAGCGGGGCTCAAAACCCTCATGGCAAAGGGCAAAACCAAAGAGCACCGGCCGCGGCTCCGGCCGGGGGACAGGCGGGAGGAGAAGTCCCCTGAGCCGGCCGGCGGGGACACGAAGCCGTCCCTGTCCCCGGGTGCCGAAGCCAAGCCAGAGCTGCTGGTGCAGCCTTCGGGAGGCAAAGTGGAGCCGGCAAAGGCGTCCGCTCCGAAACCCACTGCCCTGGAGAGGCACAAGGTACCGGTGTGTGTGCACGGCAGGAGATGCTCTAACGTGGCGGCAGGGCCGTGCCGCCCAGCGCAGCATGGTGTGAGCTCACCCGCATGGTTTGCAGTGGTTTCGGGGTGTGCGGTGCTGGGTGAGGGTCACTTTTTAGGGGTGGCTGTGTGTGCTGCGGCCTCACCATCACACTGCCCCTTGTCTCTCCCCTGGCTCATGCGGAGAAGAAGCTGCAATCGAGTGAGAAGCGTCTGGGCCCTGTGAAAACCACTCCGGCACCCCCCCAGAAGGTGTGTGGGAGCAGGAACCCCAGTCCTCGGGCACTGTGGGGTATCTGCCGGTATCCCATCCGTGCTGGCTGTGTCACGCGTGGGTCTGCACCAGCCTTCGCCCTGGTACCCCCAAGCACCAGTGGGCTGCAGGGCTGGGAAAGCCTTTGCGATAGCCCTTCTGGCACCAGCGTGCCATGGGTGCTGGGCTGGTGGGAGCTGTGGGGGCTGCGGGGCAGCCGGCCTGGTGCTAATGGTGCTCTGCCTCCAGGCTGCCCCCGGCCCCGCGTCCCAGCTGAGCCCGTCAGAGGAGGCCCAGCGCCGACTGGAGAGGATCTTCACCACTTCTGTAATTCCAGGGGTGTCGGCACTCACGTGCCGCCTGCCTGGGGATGGGGATGCGTGGGCAGCGTGCGGCTGTCCCGGCTGTGCGTGTGCTCCACACGGGGTGATTGTACCCCTGTGCTGGGCCGGCAGCCCCATGGTCCCTCGCTGGGTGGCACCAGCAGAAGGGAAGGGATGCCAGGGAGTGCCAGTGGGTTTGGGATCGCTGCCTGGACCAGTGTGCCCAGACATGGGGATCTGCAATGCCCAGCAGCCCCTGCTGGTGGCATTCCCATGGCAGCCTGGGCACAACTACCCGTGGCTGGGGAGATGCTCAGGCAGTGCCATGGGGGTTGTGGCTGTACTTGGGCCCTGTGGTGCGTGGCAATGCTGCTGCTGCTGCTGCTGCTCTCGGCTTCTCACCCCCTCTCTTCTTTCTCTCCTCCTTCCTCGCTGCTGTTAGCTGGACCCCGCCGCCTCCACCTCGGCACCCAGCCAGGTACCGTACCCCCGGCCTCAGGAGCCCTCTGCTTCCGCCGGCGACCCCCCGCCGTCCTCTGTCTGCCGCTGGGCTGGCGTCTGCGCCCGCGCCTCGTGCTGGAGCGTAAGGCTTTCCCTGTCCCGCCCTGCTCCGTGGGATTCCATGTCACCCACGGGGCTGGAGGGTGCTGGGGTGGCCGGGGCTGGGTGCCTCTCCATAGTGGGGTTGTGCTGGGGAGCCGGGCATCTCAGGAGGGTGCTTTCGGTGGAGTTGGCCCTTCTGGGATGGGCAGGGATGCAGAGCAGGATGGAAATGGGCAGAGCACCTGACACAGACAGGATGCATGGCTCGTGCCCAGGCAGCCGTGGCACGTGGTGCTGGGCAGAGCTCACAGCAGGTTGGCACAGCGGTCCCCAGCCCCATGGCTTCAGTGGCATAGCCTCGTGGCCAGTGTCTTTCTCAGCTCTGTGTGTCCCCAGTACAGTGCTGGACCTGCCGCTCTGCTGGCCACAGCGGTGGCTGTGGCACTGGGAACACTCGCAGGGTTTGGCACAGTGGTGCTTTGCCCTCACTTGCTCCCCCCTGCCAGTTTCTGTGCTGTCTGTGGGGCAGAGATTAACCCTTCTTGCCTTCACGCCTCATCTCTTGGCCTCACCAGGGTCAAGCGGATGATGCCCCAGCAGCTCCCTTTGGCCCTGTCCCAGCTGCAGCTCAGGTTTGGCTCTGGGGCTCACCCTGGTCCCGGGTGGCGGGGACGTCCCTGCTGTGTTGGCCATGTCAACCCGGCATGTCCCACGTTGGTCTCTGCCATCTCTGTGCCGTGTCATCTACCCGTCCATTATGTCCCTGCCGTGTGTCCTGTGTCTCTACAACACGTCCCTGCAGCATGTCCCATGTCCCCACAGCATGCCCAGCGTCCCTGCATCCCAGCATGTGGCTGGTATGGGTGCCAGCTCTCTGGGCTGTGCTTTGGGAGCTCGGCTCCTCCAGCCTTGCCCAAGGTGGCTGTGATGGATGCACTGTGGTGGCCACTGTGTCTGCCCCAAGCTGTGGCAGGGCCCTGGTGGTCTCTGAAGCCCCAAGCCCTCTGGCGTCCCCAGGGCCAGTGGGAACATGTGCTGGGTGGGCTTGGGGCTTGCACGGGGTGGCTGTGACTGCCCGGCATGTGGCCTTGTGGCCAGGCAGCCCCACTCCCTCCAGCCCCAGGGGTGTGGGGAGGGGGTGACATGGGATGGAGGGCTGCTGACCACGACCACTTCACGTCCCGCTGTCCCACAGGCCAAGACAGAGGAGCAGATAGCAGCTGAGGAGGCCTGGTATGAGACCGAGAAGGTGTGGCTGGTGCACAGGGATGGCTTCTCCTTGGGTGAGTCATGGGTCAGCCCAGTGCTGCTAGGACATGGGGTTCTCCATCCTTCCCATGGCACAATGACCACCCCGGCCTGACTGCAGTGTCCCCATGGGGGCTGCTGGCACGGCCCTGCTGAACACCCCATGCCCCTTGCAGGCAGCCAGATGCGGCTAGAGGATGGCAGCCCCCTGCCCGAGGGCAAGGTGAAGGTGAAGCTGGACCATGATGGTGCTGTCCTGGAGGTGGAGGAGGACGATGTGGAGAAGGTAGGGCCATGGGATGGGGGATGGCAGGGCAGACACCCGTTTCCTGCCTGACACCATCCCCCAACCTCGCTGCCAGGCGAACCCCCCATCCTGCGACCGCGTGGAGGACCTCGCCAGCCTCCTCTACCTCAACGAGTCCAGTGTGCTGCACACGCTGCGGCAACGCTACGGCGGCAACCTCCTGCACACCTACGCCGGCCCCACCATGGTCATCATCAACCCGCTGAGCTCCCCCTCCATGTACTCTGAGAAGGTGACTCTGCTGCCAGGGAGGAGGGCTCCGGAGGGGACAGGCGGCTGGGGGCACTGCCACTGTGCAGAGGGAGCCGGGGAGGGGGTGGCAGGGGGCTGACCCTCGCCCGCTCCCTGCCAGGTCATGCACATGTTCAAAGGGTGCCGCAGGGAGGACACGTCCCCGCACATCTACGCGGTGGCCCAGGCCGCCTACCGCAGCATGCTGATGAGCCGCCAGGACCAGGCCATCGTTCTGTTGGGCGCCAGCGGCAGCGGCAAAACCACCAACTGCCAGCACCTCGTCCAGTACCTCGCCACCATCGCCGGCAGCACCGGGAAAGTCTTCTCTGGTGAGTCCCCGGCGGGGCACGGGGTCCCCGTGCTGCCTCCGCACGCCCCTTGCTTTGCGGTCACTGCCCACCCGGCGCTGGCCGGGCTCACGGCACACGTTGCGCTTTCACTTTCTCACGCCGGTGCCTTTACTGCGCGCTCGAGGGCTGCCCGCGGCACGGAGCGGCACAGGAGCAGCAGCGCTTGCCCGGCCGACGGTGCCGGCTCCGGCCGCCCGCCGCACAGCCCCTGCACCCCACCGCCCCGCTTCTCTTCCCGCAGCGGAGAAGTGGCAGGCTCTCTACACTGTCCTGGAGGCTTTTGGCAATAGCAGCACTGGCATGAATGGCAACGCCACCCGCTTCTCCCAGATCATCTCACTGGACTTCGACCAGGCTGGGCAGGTGGCATCTGCCTCCGTACAGGTGAGGGGGCCAGGGTGGTACCCCCCTGGCACAGGAACTGCTCCATCCTTCACTGCGGTGGCCTCACAGGTTGCTTGGACAATGTCTGCAGGGCAGGAGATGGGCAGGAGACCCTTAAGTCTCCGTGGGGACCCTGGGCAGGCAGCAAGGATGAGGCTGGGGTGGGCTGGGGGGCGGGTTCAGTAGGAGTGGGGCCCTTGGGGACAGTTCCCAACCCTCCCACCTCCACCAGACGCTGCTGCTGGAGAAGCTGCGTGTGGCCAGGCGCCCAGCAAACGAGGCCACCTTCAACGTCTTCTACTACCTGCTGGCCTGCTCTGACAGCGCCCTGCGGTGAGCTGGGGGGAGCAAGGGCATGGCCCTGGCCTGGGGGGCTCTCCGGGGTCTGCCCCCCAGGGCCAATCTCAGTGTTTATCCCCACAGGACTGAGCTTCACTTCAACCACCTGGCAGAGAACAACGTCTTCAGCATCACGCCTCTCTCCAAGGTCGCTGCTGTGGGGCTGCGTGGGGGGGTTGCAGGGGGGACGCAGGGTTCCCTGGCCCATTCAGGTGCAGGAGGAGGCTGAGGTGGGTTCCCCTGGTTTCCTCCACAGCCGGAGGAAAAGCAGAAGGCGACTCAGCAGTTCAACAAGCTCCAGGCTGCCATGAAGGTGATGGGCATCTCCAGCGATGAGCAGAAGGCCTTCTGGCTCGTCCTGGGGGCCATTTATCATCTGGGGGCTGCCGGGGCCACGAAAGGTAACGAACTGCTCGGGGCTGGGAGGCATTAATGAGCTGAGACTCAGGGCTGGTGGCTGCAGGGGGTCCTGGAGCGATCTCCAGTGGGAATCGAACACCCTCAGAGCCTGGACTGGGACCTGCTGATCTGGGGAACTGGTGGCTTGGTTGGGGCTGAGGGATCTGGGGGGGTGCCTGTGTCCATCATCCCCGGTGTAACACTTCTCCCCACTGCCTTCCCTGCAGAGCCACTGGCCGACAGAGCTGGTAATTGGAGCTGTTGGGGGCTGTGCTCCGGGCAGTGCCATGTGGTGCTGGTTTTGGGGCTGCAATGGGGCTTGGGATGCTGCTGGTGTGCTGGGGCCAACCCTGACCCCTGGCTGGATCCTGGCAGCTCCAAATTTGCTTGCTGCCCATCAGGACCCCCACACCCGGTCCTCTTGTCACCATTGGTGGTGTGGGGCAGGGCTGTCCTGGCAGCCAGAGCTCCCCATGGGGTACAGGGCTTGCTGTGATGGGCACCAGATTTTCTCTCTGTCCTTGGGGCTGGTGAATTTGGCTTTGTGGGCCTCCTTTTCTCCCTGTGGGGCTTCCATCTTCTCTTCTGTGGTGCTGGAAGCCCCTTGTGGTGCCACACACTGGTAGGAGGGACTGGGCACAGCACACCCAATGCGGGCATCTGGAGCTGGTGGCTGCACCAAGGGAATTTACAGCCTTGGGGGGAAAAGATGAGCTGGGGAAGGGGAGGGAGAGAGCAGAGGGGTCCAGGGGTGCAGCGGGGAGCGGTGCTGGCTCAGGGGGTGCTTTGAGGCACTAGAGGGCAGCAGGGCCCTGCTGCAGCCACCGCAGCGCAGTGGTGGCTCGGCAGCCTCTCCAGGGAGGCCTGCTGGAGGGGACCCCCAGTGCTGCTTGGGGGGAGCATCCCCACATCTTGCTCAGGGTAACCGTCCCACCTCTGTGCTGCTCCTGGAGCTTCCCCTGCATCTCATGCACTCTGGGGATGCTCAGAACCATCTCAGCCGTTCCAGTCCCCAGTTCCTTGGCCCCCTTGACACTTGTACCAGGCTGGATCTGACAACGGCTTCCTGTCCTCTGGGGCAGAGCTGAGCCGCTCCCCACCAGTGCCCACAGTAAAGCTGGGGCTCACAGGGGACCCCCATGCTGGGCCGCAGCATCTCACTGCAGCGATGTCTGGGCGGGAGGAGACCAGGCTTGGCATGTGTGTGGCATGGTGCTGCCTCTGCCTGGCGTGTTTGGGCAGGAGGGCATCCCCGTGCCGCGTGTCCGCGCTGTGCCGTGCCGTCGTTTCTAACCCCTGTCTCTGTTCGCATGGTGCATGCTGCCCTTTTGCAATGCAGACGCCGACGAAGGTAAAGTCTTGTTCTCCGCGCGTGTCACCGCCTCCCCCCTCCCATGTGCCACCGGCCTCCCCCGTGCGTGTCCCTGCGTGTCACCATTAACCTGCTCCCACCCCCCCTGCCCTCCCCTGGCATCCGTGTGTTTGTGTCCAGCAGCCACAGTCTGTCCTGCTCCCTCGTGACGGGGCTGCTTGGTGCACGTGGCCAAGCGGGGACGTATGCCCGTGCTGGGGTGGCTCAGAGCCCCGCACTGCCACGGGCCCCACGGGTCTCTGGGCAGCAGCGGCAAGGGGTGACCCCCACTCCCCACCATGGAATGGCTCTGGGCTCAGCCCGACAGAGGCACAAAGCCGTTCCTGTCCCAGTGTCCTCTAATCGGACCCCAAAACGCGCTTCCTGGCCCTCCAGTGCCAGCCACGTGCTCCCACTGTACACAGCATCCCCAGTCTACTCTGGGATCCCCTGAGCCCATCCCAGGCCAGGCTGGTAACTCCCCCATTTGGGGGGATGCCCCGGCCAGCACTGAGCTCCGTTCTCCACCCTCCAGCCGGGAGGAAGCAGTTTGCACGGCACGAGTGGGCTCAGAAGGCCGCGTACCTGCTGGGCTGCAGCCTGGAGGAGCTTTCCTCCTCCATCTTCAAGCACCAGCCCAAGGGCACCCTGCAGAGATCCACCTCCTTCCGGCAGGGCCCCGACGAGCCCCCGCTGGGTGACAGCAGCACAGGTAGTGCAGGGAGGGTGGGGGCAGCGGGTGGCCCTGGGCGGGCTGGGTTGGTGACGTTCAGGGTTGCCTTGGCCAGGTCCCAAGCTGACAGCACTGGAGTGCCTGGAGGGCATGGCGGCCGGCTTGTACTCTGAGCTCTTCACCCTCCTCATCTCCCTCCTCAACAGGTACGTGCTGGGGGGCCAGGGGGAGAGATGGGGGGGTGGGGAGGGTGGTCCCAGCAGTACCCACCCACCCCGCTGTGTCCTTTTGTCCCCCATAGAGCACTGAAGTCGAGCCAGCACTCGGTGTGCTCAGTGACGGTGGTGGACACCCCTGGGGCACAAAACCCCGAGCTGGCGGGGCAGAGCCGAGGGGCCACCTTCGAGGAGCTCTGCCACAACTACGCCCAGGAGCGCCTGCAGCTCCTCTTCCACCAGCGCACCTTCGCCCGCGAGCTGGAGCGCTACAAGGAGGTAACGGGGGTGCCCAGGGCTGCCATCACCTCCTCCTCTCCCGCCCCACCCTCTCCTCTCTGCGCCAGCATCTCCTTCCTTCCTTCCTTCCTTCCTTCCTTCCTTCCTTCCTTCCTTCC
>JANVCC010000196.1:1320537-1361541 GCA_025345505.1 Todiramphus chloris collaris
TCCTTCCTTCCTTCCTTCCTTCCTTCCTTCCTTCCTTCCTTCCTTCCCTCACCTGACTTTTTTAAAGTGGAGCTTTAAAGCAGTCGTGACACGATGCCCTGTCCCCAGCTTTCCCAGCACCACCAGTCCGTTTGCTGACAGCTTTGTCCCAGACAAGCAGCTTTGCCTGCAAACGTGTCAGGCTGGGAGGTGATGGAGTGGGTGTGGGCGATGGTGGTGGGGAAGATCACTACTGCTCAGTGTGCCCAGGTGGCCAAGAAAGCCACCAGCATCCAATGTTTATTGGCATTAATGTGGCCAGCAGGACTAGGGCAGGGATCATCCCCCTGTACTGGGCACCGGGGAGGCCACACCTCAAATCCTGGGTTCAGCTTTGGGCCCCTCACCCCAAGAAGGACATTGAGGGGCTGGAGCGTGGCCAGAGAAGGGCAGTGGAGCTGGGGAAGGCTCTGGAGCACAAGTGTGGTGAGGAGCGGCTGAGGGACCTGGGGTTGTTCAGCCTGGAGAAAAGGAGGCTCAGGGGAGACCTTCTTGCTCTCGACAACTCCCTGAAAGGGAGTCCCCTTTTGGCACCCAGCATCACCCTGTGCCATGCTGGTGCAGCAGTGGGACACTGGGAAAGCCCCTTTCTCCTGCCTAGACCCCAGTGAGACCAACACCGTGATCAGCTACCAGTCCCTATCGCTGCTTCCGCGCTGCACCCTAACCACACCTCTCGCCCCTCACCAGGAGAACATTGAGCTTGCCCTGGCTGATGCTGAGCCCAGCTCCTCTGGTTCTGTAGCTGCCATAGACCAGTCCTCGCACCAAGCACTGGTAAGCACCCCACACACTTCCTCGTGGGCACGTCGTGGCAGTGGCCGGGCAGCTTTACTGGCCCTTTGGCAGGAGTTATGGGAAGGAGAGGGGCTGTCCTGGGGGCTTGGCCATGAGAGCATGGCTGTGACTGCATGTGCAGCCCACGTCCCTGATGCATACCCTGGCATGGTGTCCCTTGCCACCCCATACCGAGAGGAGCCCTTGGGTGATCCTCAGGGTGCTCCAGTCCCTGGGGTGCACCAGTTCCCAGGGTGCTCCTGTTCTCAAGGTGCTCAAGTCCCCAGGGTGCACAGGTCCCCAAGATTCTCCAGTCCCTGAGGTGCTCTGCTCCCCAAGGAGCTCAGAGGCCCAGGTTACATGGGTCCCCAGGGTTCTCCAGTCCCTGGGATGCTGTGGTCCTTCGGGTGCATAGGTCCCTAAGGTGCACCACCAGTCCCTGGGGTGTTCCAGTCTCTGCTGGAGGAGGCTGCAGAGACTGAGAGGAGCTGCTAGAGCCAGCCTTGTGCTGGGTTCCATCCCATGGGTGCCTGAGCACAGCGTTTTCCACCCCAGTGAGCATCTCGCTGCCCTTTCCCTGCTGGGTGCCCATTAAGCACAGACCCTCTCTCATGGTGCCTCTTTGCCTTGCTGCTGACAGCAGACAAGGTTTCCTGTTCCCTGGGTGGCCCCAGGTCCCCTGTATCCTCCTATCCCTGCCCAGGGATGCCAGCATGCCAGGCCCAGTGCAAGTGTGGTGTCACCTACAGGTCCGGTCCCTGGCCCGCACGGATGAGGCACGGGGGCTGCTGTGGCTGCTGGAGGAGGAGGCATTGCAGCCAGGTGGCAACGAGGACACCTTGCTGGAGCGGCTCTTCTCCTACTATGGCCCCCAGGAAGGGGGCAAAAAAGGTCAGAGGGGACCCATCACTGCGGGGCCGTGTATCAGCAAAGCACTGGTGCCATGCCCATTGGTGCCGTGTCTCCCTGCAGGGTACAACCCTCTTCTCCCCAGCGAAAAGCCCCGACACTTCCTCCTGGGTCACAGCTCGGGGACCAACTGGGTGGAGTACGATGCCACGGGCTGGCTCAACTACGTCAAGCACAACCCAGCCTCCCAGAATGCCTCCGTCCTGCTGCAGGAGTCACAGAAGTGAGAGGGGTCCTGGGGTGGGGAACGTGGTGTGGGGTTCATACCTTTCTGGGGGTGACGTCCCCTCTGTGCCCCGCAGGAAGGTCATCAGCAGCCTGTTTGCTGGCCGCGGCGGGTCGGCGCTGGTGCTGTCGGGCTCGGTGGCGGGGCTGGAGGGGGGCTCCCAGCTGGCCCTGCGCCGGGCCACCAGCATGCGCAAGACTTTCACCACCGGCGTGGCTGCCGTCAAGAAGAAGTCCCTCTGCATCCAGATCAAGCTGCAAGTGGTGAGTGAGGGAATGCCATGAGGGAAGTCCCCAGATCCGGCCAGGGCACTGCTGCCTGCCACCGCTCACCCCGCTCTTCCGTGCCTGCAGGATGCCCTTATCGACAGCATCAAGAAGTCCAAGCTCCACTTCGTGCACTGCTTCCTGCCCAAGGCAGCGGGGGCCGGCGGGGACCCCCAGGCTCTGCCGTGCCGGCGGGTGAGCGGCAGCGAGCTGGAGCTGCCGGCAGCGGAGCACTGTGAGGCCGGGCTGATGCAGCTGGACGTGCCCCTCCTGCGTGCCCAGCTCCGCGGCTCCCGCCTGCTCGACGCCCTCCGCATGTACCGCCAAGGTGAGCTGTGCCACCGGCACCCCAGCGCCCGGGGAGGGGGAATGCCAGGGCTGTGGTGTGCATCCTGCTGTGGGGATGAATGCCGTGGGGGTTCCGGCTGCATCTCCTCCCCGGGGAGCCAAAACCTCCCCAGGGAACCCCCTTGGCATGTGTCTGTGCTCTAAGCCCCATGGCTGCCAGCCCCAGGGTGGTCCCGTCCCCATCCCCCCTTCTTCAAGGGGCCTTATCTGTGCTGGGGACAGGCATGGCCTTAATTGGGTGTCTCGGCTGGTGCTGCTGGCTCCTGGCAGCTCTCCTGCTGGCAGCCAGCCCCTGTCCCGCCGGGGTGAGGGACTCCAGGTCGCGCTCAGCAAAGCATTTATTGATACGCGTGGCCAGCCACTGAGCTGAGGTTTTATTGCCTGGGGGCCGGACCCTTCCTGCTGGGATTGGAAATCGATGCCGCCCGCACACGTCGTGGATCGATGGCCGTGGCCGTCCGGCTGTGCTGGGGTCACTGTCCTTGTCAATACCCCATCGTTAATTAAGATGTGGAGGCTCAGCACCGCGAGCCTGATGCAGAAGTTGGCTGCAGCTCAGAGCGAAGCCGGAGTGGGGCCTGTTTGCTTGCGCAGATGACACACGTGTCTCTGCTTCCCCTGAGGCGGGATCTGGCCACTTTCTCCCAAGATCCCAGCCAAAATTGCTGGAGTACATGGCCAAGAAAAACCTCCTGGGGAGGACTGGGGTGCTCTGGCCATGCCTGGCCCCATGGGGACCTTGTGCCACGCGGGGTGACCACATCAGCTCTCCTAAAAGGTTGACCCCAGCGTGACAGGGCACATGGGGCTGTCCATGGCCATCCCCTGGGTGTCCACAGCCCTCCTCTCCCTCGATCCCCCCAGGGTACCCCGACCACATGGTGTTTGCAGAGTTCAGGCGGCGCTTTGACGTCCTGGCCCCACACCTGACCAAGAAGCACGGGCGCAACTACATCGTGGTGGATGAGAAGCGGGTACATGCCCTGTGCTGGGCCACCGCTGCAGTCTGGGGGTCCCCTGCGTCCTGGGGTGCTGCCAGCCAAGCCCTGACACCTCTCCTTCCCTGCAGGCGGTGGAGGAGCTCCTGGAGTCTCTGGACCTGGAGAAGAGCAGCTACCACATGGGCTTGAGCCGGGTATGATGCCCGACACTGCAGTTGCCAGTGGTGACGTGGGCAAGGGTGGGCGGCACAAGGGCAGCACTGTTTGCTCCCACCTCCAGCATTCCCATCGTGCCTGGGGAGTAAAACCCCCACAGTAGGACAGGACCAGCGGCCACACAGGGAAGAGCCACATCCCCAGCAGCCGGTGCAGCCGGAGGGTGGCACAGTGTGGCCGGAGGGATGCCAGCACCCGTTGGCATCTCACCCCGCTCCCCTCCCGCAGGTGTTTTTCCGGGCCGGGTCACTGGCCAGGCTGGAGGAGCAGAGGGACACACAGACCAGCAGGAACATCACCCTCTTCCAGGCAGCTTGCAGGGGCTTCCTGGCACGGCAGCAGTTCAAGAAAAGGAAGGTTCGTCCCAGCAGCTCTCCCCTCCCCGCTCCACAGCACAATTTCGCCTAAAATGGGCAGCGCAGCCTTTCTGCAGCCGCCTGGGCCAGCACCTCCTCCTCCTCCCGCCTCCCCCTGCGCCCGCCCAGCCGTGGGGAGCCAGGGGGGCCCGGGGGGATCCGGGGGGCCAGGGGGAACCGGCGAGGAGGGTGCTGGGCATCGCCGAGTCAGGATGAAGCGGCGTCTCAGCTCCTACTCTGAGTGTTAAAGGGGGCATAAAACAGGCGTCTCGGCAGCGCCTTGCCTCCCGCCAGATCAGCATTGGAGGGGCTGGAGGGAGGCAAGCGGCAGATAAACCAGGGGCAATTAGCCCAAATGCTAATGAAGGGCAGCGTGCCAGGGTGCTGAGCTCCCTCCAGCCCTGCTTTGTCCCGCTGGTGGCACCCCGTGCTGATACCATACCCCGTGCTGATACCGTGCCCTGCACAGATCCAGGATTTGGCCATCCGGTGCGTGCAGAAGAACATCAAGAAGAACAAGGGGGTGAAGGACTGGCCCTGGTGGAAGCTCTTCACCACCGTGAGGCCCCTCATCGAGGTGCAGCTCACCGAGGACCAGATCCGCGGCAAAGACGTGGGTATCTCTGTGCTGGGGGATGCTGGATGGGGCAGGGTGGGCTCAGGGGAGTACTGGTCCTGGGCAGGGCCTTGCAGTGGGGTGGGATGCAGGACCCCACGGTGGGGTGGGATGCAGGATCTCACAGCAGGGTGTGATGCAGGATCCGGCTGTGGGTTGGGATGCAGGATTCCACAGCAGGATGGGCTGCAGGATCCCGTGGTAGTGTGGGATGCAGGACCCCAGGGAAGGGCAGGATGCAGGAGCCCACAACGGGATGAGATGCAGGACGGTGGCTGCCCGCGCCCCATCAGCGCCGGGCTGGAATTGCTCCCTAATTTGCGAATCAGCATGTCATTAGCATCCTGAGAGCCGACTGTTGCATGAGCCCAATTACAAGGCGTGGAGAATGGAAATGAAACCGTGTGCCGAGAGGCATATGCGGGGGCTCCGTGCTGCGCTGGCAACTAGACACTCGGTGCCCCCCCTGAGCCCGCCCGGCACCGAGCCACTGCCTGGCTCAGCTTTCACCCCGACCTGCCGAGGACAGGCGCCTGGGGTGGGGGCACCTGGGTCCCTTCCTGCCCCCACCCCCAGCCTGTGCCAAGACTAGATGAGGGAAGAGAAAGATGTACTTGAAGCTGGCAGCTGGGCACGCCTCCCCGGTGCTGGCTGGTGGTTCCCGGGCATCCCAGTGGGTCCCCTCCCTCCCTCCCCAGGCTGGGTGCTCCCGAGCCCTTTGGTGAGCTGCCAATGGGTGGGTTTGGTCCCACCCCCTCTCCCAGTGGGTGCGGGGACCCCTCTCCAGCTTTGCCGAGGCTGCCTAGTGTTTCAACACCATTTATGGGGTTGGAGTCAGCAGGGCAGCGAGCGTGTTGGGGAAAGTCCCTGCCCAGCCCTTGGCAGAAGACGGTGGCCGCTGCCCCAGGGAGCCCCCACCCTGCCCACCCAGCATTAGGGGGGGTCTCGGGGGGTGAGGAGACCTGCCAGGCTACTGCCTGCCAGCCTCTTGTGCCTGCCCCCTCCCTCACCGCCTGCTTTGTTGCAGGAAGAGATCCAGCAGCTGAAGAGCAAACTCGAGAAGGTGGAGAAGGAGCGTAACGAGCTCCGGCTCAACAGCGACCGCCTGGAGAGCAGGGTAGGTCCTTGCTGGTGCTGGGACAAGGTGCGGTGCCACGCTGGCCTGTCCCAGCCCATCGTCCCGTTCCCCCCCACCACCCCCAGATCACAGAGCTGACATCGGAGCTGACAGACGAGCGCAACACCGGCGAGTCGGCCTCCCAGCTGCTGGACGCCGAGACAGCCGAGAGGCTGCGGGCCGAGAAGGAGATGAAGGACCTGCAGGTACAGGCACCCCTCCCTGGCCTCGCAACATCTCCCGGTGCCCCCCAGTGCTCAGCATGGCCGTGTCCCCTTCCAGGCCAAGTACGATGCTCTGAAGAAGCAGATGGAGTCGATGGAAATGGAGGTGATGGAGGCTCGGCTAATCCGGGCGGCCGAGCTCAACGGGGAACTTGATGATGATGATTCAGGTGCCGTCCTGACTCCAGTGCTTGCTGCTGGCACACCCTGGGTGCCCGTTGGGCACAGCACCGTGCCCCCTCCCCACAGTGGCCCCATACCACCCCGTGCAGCCGGCCGGTGACCCCGTTTCCCTGCGCAGGTGGCGAATGGCGACTGAAATATGAGCGGGCAGTGCGGGAGATCGACTTCACCAAGAAGCGGCTGCAGCAGGAGCTGGAGGACAAGCTGGAGGTGGAGCAGCAGAGCAAGAGGCAGCTGGAGCGGAGGGTGAGTGGGACTCAACCCTGGGGACCCCTTGGTCTGCTCAGAATGGGGATGGGCAAGGGGTAGGCAGCCGGGGTTGAGGGAGAACATGGAGAGGGCAGAGGGGACGTGGTGGCTTCCCAGAGCCCTCACAGCCCTGCCTGCCCCTGCCCGCAGCTGACAGACCTGCAGGCAGACAGCGAGGAGAGCCAGCGGGCGCTGCAGCAGCTGAAGAAGAAGTGCCAGCGCCTGGCCGCGGAGCTGCAGGACACCAAGCTGCATCTTGAGGGCCAGCAAGGACGGAACCATGACCTGGAGAAGAAGCAGCGGAGGTGGGGACTGTGTGTGCTGGCAGCGGGGGGGGGTGGGGGGTGGCACAGCTTCATCACAGTGCCTTCTCGCAAAGTGGCATTACCATTTTAGCAGGAATTTGGGCACTTCACCAGCTCCAACTTGGCCGAGGTGTCTTCAGAGTGATGGAGCTGCCTGGGTTAGATGTGTTCGTTGCAGGGCAGAACACAACAAAGCCCTTCTGGGGGGCCTGGAGCCAAGTGATCACCCATCGTGGGGTCCTGTCCCATGGTGGAGGCTGCTCGTGCCCCACAGCTCTGCTCAGTGTTCACTCTCATCCCATCCCCTCTCCCAGCCCCAAAGTTTGCTAACGTTATTAAGCAGCAGGGACGCTTTCATCTCATTATGGTAATGATCACACACACAAATACAGCGAGAGAATCCAATCTAATTAATTTCAATTTCCGTGGATTGGAGTCTGTGCTAATGCAGCTGTTTATTACCCAGCGCGAGGAAAAATGGGGATTAGCTGCTGAGGTGTTTAACGCAGGTCACAAACTCAAGCGCAGGGTTGTTTTCCAAGCCCCAAAGGCAACGATTTTAGAGCAAATTTGTCTGATCCCACCCCAGGGGCCATGGGGGAGGCTGCTCCAGGCTTTGCAGAGTGCTCCCCGCTGGGGAGTTTGTGTCCTCTCTGAGGATGGGACCGATGCCATCTCCTGTGGGACTGGGCTGTGGCTGGGGGAGCCAAGCTGCAGGAGACCGTCCCGTGCCCTGCAGCCCTTCCATGCCTTGCAGCCCCTCCGTGTCCTGCTTGGAGGGTGCGGTGTCCTCAGCTGCCTCCACATAGCCAAGACCCCACCGTTACCAGTGATGGTCCCCACCAGCGTGTGCCAGCCCCACAGGGTGAATGCTGGGGTCTGTGCTGCAGTGCCGAGTGAAGGCATCAGGAGGAGTTTCTCCAAGTGGCTCCGTGCCACCAAGCTGGCAATTAAAGGCTCATCAACAGCACAAGTCAAGCAAGCACACGCCCTTCCCCGTGCCTGCCACCATGAGATGGGAATGTTCAGTGTGGTGGCCGTGGCACAGGGCTGGGGACCCATCCGTGGTGGCCGTGGCGGGGTGCTGAGCGCCTGTCCCCACGCAGGTTCGACAGCGAGCTCTCGCAGGCGCACGAGGAGGCACAGCGGGAGAGGCTGCAGCGGGAGAAGCTGAGCCGCGAGAAGGACGTGCTGGTGGCCGAGGTCTTCGGCCTCAAGCAGCTGCTGGAGGTGAGCAGCCCTTGGTCCTCTCCCTGGTCCCTCCAATTGGCGGGTGCCCCGGGCTCACGATGACCTCCCTCTCTTGGCAGGACAAGGACATGGACATTGCAGGGCTGACGCAGAAGGCGGAGGCGCTGGAGGCTGAGCTGCAGGACATCTCCTCCCAAGAGTCAAAGGATGAAGCCTCCCTGGCCAAGGTGAAGAAGCAACTGAGGGACCTGGAGGCGAAGGTTAAAGACCAGGAGGAGGAACTGGATGAGCAGGCTGGGACCATCCAGATGCTGGAGCAGGTACAGCGGGGAGGGGTGAGGTTTCTGGGCGGGGTGGTTTCATGCAGGGCTGTTATTACCTGGGCCGGGCTTGCCCGGGAAGAGGAGGCGGCCGCCCTCAGCCCAGTGTCAGGCCAGGCATCGTGGCTGCCGACACGGCTCCTGGTCCTCTGTGCCATGGCCCGGCGGGTCACCGTGGGGCGGGCAGCCCGGCTGGCCTCGGACCAGGGGGTTTTGTGTGTGAGTGGCACCCAGGGACTGGCTTAGGGGAGGTCCCCGTGTCCCCTTTGCTCTAACCACATCCCTGCCATTTGCAGGCCAAGCTGCGGCTGGAGATGGAGATGGAGCGTCTACGGCAGACCCATGCCAAAGAGGTGGAGAGCCGTGACGAGGAGGTGGAAGAGATTCGTCAGTCATGCCAGAAGAAGGTAGGGCTTGGCTGTGGCCCCTCTGCCCAGGGTGGGCCAGGATGTGTCCCCGTGCCCTGGCCAGGAGTAATGCCAGCTGGGCACTGTCACGCAGCGCTCGGCTTCCACGCGGCCACAGCCCGGCTGTGCTGGCCCAGCAGGTCTGACTGGTCCCTCTGCTGCCCTGGCCAGCCTACACCGGGCTTTGTGCCTCTGGTTGCGCAAACACCCAGCTGGTGGGGTCACCTGGTGTCCCCAGTATGTGGGGACATGTGAGAGGAGGGTCTCAGCCCCTTCCTGCTGCCCTGACTGGGTTGCCCGGGCTGTCCCCCAGCTGAAGCAGATGGAGGTGCAGCTGGAAGAGGAGTACGAGGACAAGCAGAAGGTGCTGAGAGAGAAACGGGAGCTGGAGAGCAAGTTGTCCGCTGTCAGCGAGCAGGTAAGGTGGGGGGGAACCAGGCAGGTGCCTCTCTCTAGGGACCCCAGGGGAGCCAAGGAGTGCTGGGTGCCCTGCCAGTGCGGTGCCCTGGCACAGTCCACCCTGCTGCAGGCCAACCAGCGGGACTTCGAGACGGAGAAGCGTCTGCGCCGGGACCTGAAGAGGACAAAGGCGCTGCTGGCCGATGCACAGATCATGCTGGACCACCTGAAGAACAATGCTCCCAGCAAGAGGGAGATCGCCCAGCTCAAGAACCAGGTGTGCATCCAGACCCCCCCCCCCAAAACCACAGCCCTCGAGGGACACTTGGTGTCCCTGTCACTGAGCCATGTCCCCGCAGCTGGAGGAGTCGGAGTTCACCTGCGCGGCCGCTGTCAAGGCCCGCAAGTCGATGGAGGTGGAGATCGAAGACCTTCACCTGCAGATTGATGACCTCTCCAAGGCCAAGGCAGCGGTAAGTGGATTTGAGGGTGGAATGAAGATGCACTGTGATGGGGCCGTTCCCCACGTGCACCCTGGAGGAGACCCCCATCGGTGCAGCACATGCTGACAGGGTGACCCCAGGTCACTGGGGGGGTCTGGAGGGGTGGGTGGCCCGCTTCTGGGGTGCAGTGGGAGATGCAGGTGGCTCCCCCCAGCTGGAGGAGCAGCTGAGCCGGCTGCAGCGGGAGAAGAACGAGGTGCAGAGTCGGCTGGAGGAGGACCAGGAGGACATGAACGAGCTGATGAAGAAGCATAAGGCGGCTGTGGCACAGGTGAGTGGGGACCAGCAGCTGTGACACCCTCACCCCCCTGTAAGTCCCCTCTTGGAGCTGGCACAGGGGGTCCCTGCTGACGACCCCCCCACATCCCACAGGCATCCCGGGACCTGGCGCAGATGAACGACCTCCAGGCACAGCTGGAAGAGGTCAACAAGGAGAAGCAGGAGCTGCAGGAGAAGGTGGGGAGCACTGAGTGAGCATGGGCAGGCACCCTGAGTGAAATTGGTGGGATGAGGGGCACCCAGACACCTGCTGCCCCCACTATGGGGCGTGCAGAGCAGTCCTATGGGGAGCTCCCTGTTGGGATGGGAACATCATTGCCGGCAGTTCTGCTCCAGGACCGGGGTGCTTGTGGTCAAGGCTGAGCCTGTTGCCCCCCTGTCCGCAGCTGCAAGGCCTTCAGAGCCAGCTGGAGTTCCTGGAGCAGTCCATGGTGGACAAGTCGCTGGTGAGCCGGCAAGAGGCCAAGATCCGCGAACTGGAGACCAGACTGGAATTCGAGAGGACGCAAGTCAAGCGCCTGGAGGTAGGTTCTGGGCTCTCTGCTCCGGCTGGGCCCGGCATGCAGCGGGACCACGACGTGAAGCTGCCCAGGGGATCTACCGAGCACATCCCTGATATCCCCTCCCCTGTCGGACCCCCCGCACTGCAGCCCCCCCTCCCCTGCCGGCAGCACGTCCCTGACCCCGCGGGGAAAGCTCCCTGCAAGCGCCGATAACAGTAATCCACGGCTCGGCAAAGTGCTGCTCTTTCCCTGCATTGACTTTGGGAAATTATAGACTCTCCTGGCCCCGCTAAATGCAGCCTGCTTTATATTCTGCCTTTGCAGCTCTGCCGGGGGAGCGGAGCAGCTTAGCTCTCCTCTTAATATTTTCCGAGCTGTTATTTCCCTTCCCCGCTCACTCTGCTGGGGCCATAAATATGCAGCGGCTGGCTCAGCGGCTGGGGGAGAATGGGAGCTATTTTTTCCCTACGTTACACGCTGTAATTACTTCACACACAGTTAAATCTATTTTTCCGATTCGACAAAGCCCCTGTGGTTGTTCTGGCCCTGCCCGGGCCCTGGGGGGGGTTTCTCCTCGCTCTTCTTGTGTCGGTTGATGGGGATGGGATCTGTTGTCACGTGAACCCTCGGTGGGTGTTGCTGCATGGCGAGGGGTCTGTGGGGGGATCCGGGGTGACCCCCTGCCCGCTGCTTCGCAGAGCCTGGCCACGCGGCTGAAGGAGAACATGGAGAAGCTGACGGAGGAGCGGGATCAGCGCGCGGCTGCCGAGAACCGGGAGAAGGAGCAGAACAAGCGGCTGCAGCGACAGCTCCGCGATGTCAAGGAGGAGATGGGCGAGCTGGCCAAGAAGGAGGCAGAGGCCAGCCGCAAGAAGCACGAGCTGGTGAGGCACCCAGAGTGGGACCAGGCAGGGGGTCGGGGGGGGGTTTCCTGAGGTACCCAGCTCACCCTACTCCCTCCCTGCAGGAGATGGACCTGGAGAGCCTGGAAGCTGCCAACCAAAGCCTGCAGTCAGACCTGAAGCTGGCTTTCAAGCGCATTGGGGACCTACAGGCAGCCATCGAGGATGAGATGGAGAGTGACAGCAACGAGGACCTCATCAATAGGTGAGAGGGCCTGGGCCTGGCTCCTGCGCGAGGCACGTCACTGGGGCTCACAGCTTCTCCTTGCCACCTCTGAAATGCCACTGGGACCCCTCGGCTCTGCCTGGCCCTGGCAGGATGCCATCTGTCCGTCCATCCATCCATGCATCGTGCGCACGTGCATCTGTCCGTGCACCCGTGCATCTGTCCATCCGTGCATTGTGCACCCATGCACACGTCAGTCTCTGCATCGGTGCATCCATCCCTCCCTCCACCCGCAGCCCCCGTGCAGCTTCCCCTGCTTCTGGAGGTGCCTGAAATGCAGCCCAGGCCATGCTGGCCAGCTGGCCACAGCCCAGAGAGCCCCAGGAGCCAAGGCAGCACAGGCTGGCTGGAGGTCTGGGATGCTCAGATCCAGTCCAGCCCAGGGCACCAGGATCCAGCCCAGCCTGGGATAGAATCGTAGAATTGTTCTGGTTGGAAAAGACCTTTAAAATCATTGAGTCCAACTGTTAACCCAGCACTGCCAGGGCACCAGTAAATCATGTCCCTCAGCACCACATCTCCAGAGATTTGTAGTCCCTCCAGGGATGGGGACTCCACCACTGCTCAGGGCAGCCTGAGCCAGGCCTTGAAAACCCTTTCAAGGAAGACATTTTTCCTCATGCCCAACCTAAACTTCCCCTGGCACAACTTCATGCTGTTTAGTCTTGTCCTGTCACTTGTTCCTTGGGAGAAGAGCCTGACCCCACCTCGCTCCAACCTCCTGTCAGGGTGTTGTGGAGAGCCAGAAGGTCTCCCCTGAGCCTCCTTTGCTCCAGGCTGAACAACCCCAGGTGCCACAGCCGCTCCTCTCAACACTCGTGCTCTAGACCCTTCCCCAGCTTTGTTGCCCTTCTTTGGACACACTACAGCACCTGACCTGGGATGCTGGGATCCAGCCCAGGATGCTGGGACCCAGCCAGGTGCATCCCCATGCCGGGGGTGCAGTCCAGCCCCACCTCCTCCCCTGGCCCTTCCCCACCATTTAATTTGCCCCTTATCCATTCCCCACCCACTTGGTCTTTTATTTTTGTTTCGCCTTTCATTTGATTTCCTTTCTGTTATGTTTCTCCCCACTCCGACCTCCCCCCAACCCCTCCCAGTTTACAGGACATGGTGGCAAAGTATCAGAAAAGAAAGAGTAAACTGTGAGGAGCTTCTCTTTCCTTCCACCCCCTCCCCTAACCCCCACCTGACCCCCACGGGCCGGGGCCCCGCATGCCACTGGCCCATCTCCGCATGCCCTAACAGCACCCGCGGCACGGCACGGCACGGCACGTAACCGCATCCCACGCGCGGGGCCGGGGGACGAGCGCCGGGGCCGGGCCGGGGCGGGGGGTGATGCTCTGGCGTGGCTGGTGCTGAGCATCATCGGCGGCGTTAGAGCCCCGCGGCCACGCGCAATTAATATCGCTCCCCAGTGACCCGGGTCCCGCTTAACTAACGGCACGCTCGCCCGGACCTAAATCTGTCCGACGGGGAGTTTAATTGCGATGGTTAGAAAACCTTAGTTGCCCCCAGAGTTTGTTTACGGGGCTCGTTGGGGATTTTTTTTGTCGTCGTTCTTGTTGGGTTTTTGTTTGTGTGTTTGTTTTCCAAGCCGAGCGCTGCCTGGATGTATTGCAGGGGAGGGAGATGCGCGTTGATGGAGTGCGGCTCGTTGCTTTGAATTTAACGAGCAGGATTCATACGCGGGGTCTATCCCAGCCCATCCCCCGTGCTGTTTGCCACCATCCCCAGGCAGGGAATAAACCCAAAGCCAGGAGGATAAACCAGCCGTTTAAGATAATATGATATATCCCTGCCATGGCAGCAGCTCGCTGGGAGCCCTCGCCTCTCGCCGGCCGGCGGCGGGGTGAGGAGAGGGGGCCGTGCCGCTTCGATTTCCTTATAGATCCCGCCGGTGCTGCCATAACCCTAATGAAAGCAGTAAGCAGTTGGGTATTAAAGGGAGATTTACGCAGGGATGCTTTTAACGTGGAGGAATGGATTTTGCAATGCATACGGCACCTTCTTTCTAAAAGCAATCAATATGGCTACGAACAGCCATTATAAATTAGATGGTTTAAGCTAGATAGGGTTTTTTTTTTACGCCGGGACGTAAATCAGGGGCTCTCTGGCACGGCAGGGCTGTAAATCTGCCCGCACGCTCCTGCATCCTCCTTGCCGGAGTCGTTTCTGTTCTGCCTGCTAAACTCCTGTTTACCCAGGGCCATCAACATCGCTCTTCCTCGCTGTAATTTTGCACTCAATGGTGGCCTATAAAATGAACCCACTTATTTCCTTCCCGTCCCCAGAGCTGGAATCCTCCCTTGTTTCTGGAGCCTGTTGCCCTGATGCCGGCCCCGATGTCTTATCTTTCCAGCCCCGGAGCTGTGCAGTGGCAGGGAGGGGATGTTGGGCAGAGGGTGCAGGAGGCCCTTGGCCAGGCAGGAGGGTGGTTTGGGGGGTGTGTGGCACGGCTGTGCTTTGGGGAGCCCTTAACGTGCAGGTTCAGCTGCATGCATGCAGGTTGCACTCTGGGAGATGGAGCAGGACCAAGGGATGGGGTTCTGCCCGTGCCAGGATACACAGGCAGTGGGTGCTGGGGCGGTTCGGTGCCTGCCAGCATAATTTTGCCTCCCCAGCACCCAAAATCTCTCTGCCCCATGCTCACCTCTTGTTTTTTCCTGCCCTGACCCACTCCTCCGGCAGTGACGGTGACTCAGATGTGGACTCAGAGCTGGAGGAGCGTGTGGACGGGGTGAAGTCCTGGCTCTCCAAGAACAAAGGCTCCTCCAAAGCGCTCTCGGATGACGGCAGCCTGAAGGGCAGCAGGTGGGTGCAGGGCTGGGCACAGGGCTGGCTGGGACGGCCGGGGTGCGGGGTAGGCACCCATTGGATGTGGCACTCTGTGGTGCTTGGTGCTTGCGTGACTGGCTAGGGAAGGGTTAATGCTGGCAAGCAGCTCGTGTCCCTCTCTGCAGCATCCCACCTGCTGCAGCACAGGGACCCATGGACATCCACAGCCTCTCACTCATCTGCCTCCCCGGGGTTCATGGTGGTGGACTCTAGCCCTGTGCATCATCCCCCCACACCAGGGCTGGATCCCCCCCTCCATCCTCCCCTCATCTGCAGCCCCCCCACATCCCACATCCCCCCCTGTGCTGCTCATCAAACAGCTGTTGCCCGCACGGCCCCCGACAGAGGTGGGGGAAATGTCACCGTCCCCCCAAGGGCAGGGCTGGCATGGGGCTGGGGCACACAGCCCCACGCCCATTCCCTGGAGAAAGCACTCGACTGCTGAGTGCAGAATGCTTTTTATCCAAACCCAATTTCCTAGCAGGGCTCTGGGAGTCTCGAGAGGCGCCCCTACTCTGCTGAGCAGGGGGGAAAGATCTGAGCCGTTTTTTCTTAATTGGCTTAATTTATTCAGCAGTGCAGATGTAAAACATTTTGTTATTGGAGTTAATTCCACCTTTTCTGAAGTCAGGAATCAAACGCAGCGGCTCTAGGTAGCCAACAATGAAATAAATTGAACGCAACGCTTTAAAGGGGAATCAAAGTGCCAGGCTAGAACAATTCCCCCATTTACATGACATTTTTCCACAATGCCACTTCCCGCTGATGCAAATTACAGAGGCTGCTGCGCTGCCCGTCCCTCGCCCGCTCATCCCATCTCTCTCTTGTCTCCCCGGTGCGTACGCGGGGCCGCGGTGCCGCCGGCACAGGTCAGTCCCGCCGGACGGTCCCGAGGGCGAGGAGCGGCCAGTGTCAGTGTTGAGCTGCCTCAGCTATAGGAAGCGGCCAGGCCTCAAGGATTCCATAGGTGGCCGTGGGGATGAGCAGACACTCTTCAGCACGCTTGGCGAGCGATCGCCTTCCCCCGAACGTGCTGCCCTCAGGGCAGCCCGGGGCGGTGAGCCCGAGGACCGGGCAGCCGTCATCGCCCGCGCCTTCGCCGACGCCAGCAGCCGGGCTCGGCAAGGGCTGGGCAAGCGTTGGTCCCTCTCGGCCGCTGATGGTGAGAAAGCCTCCGTCGCCTCCGCCCCGGTGAGCCGGGCCTCCTCCACCTCCTGGCGTGGGCTGGAGGATGGGGACGAGGGGGACGAAGGGTACTCGGTGCTGAGCTTCGCCCTCTCCAGCCCCGGGAGCTTGCGGAGCCGGCGCGGGGGACCAGAGGGTCGCCCCGAGTCGCGACTCTCTTTGGCCCGCAGCCGCCTGGATGAGATGGACGAGGGGTCCCGCGGGCAGCCCCCCCTGGCACGCAGCTTCTCCGTGCCCCCCCGGCCCCGCAGCGCTGCCTCCGAGGAAGGGGGTTCTGGAGATGCCCGCCGCGTGGGGCACCGCTCCTATCTCGAGCCCGACCTGGAAGCTGCCATCCAGGAGGTGCTGAGCTACCGCCCGCCACGGGCCAGGGGCTGCTCCAGCCCCGAGGCCGACTCAGGGGATGACGGCCGGAGCGTGCGGAGTGTGCGGAGCGTGCGGAGCGCGGCCCCCCTGGGTGCTGCCGACCGTCCCCACGGCAGCATCCGTCGCTCCGCGTCCGCCCTCGACTTCTCCCGGCGCTCTGGCCGGCACCGCAGCAGCTCGGGCTCCTCAGAAGAAGAGGAGGAGCGGAAGAAGAAGAGCTCCAAGAAGCGATCCAAGAAGGCCAAAAAGAAATCCAAGAAGAAGAAGAAGAAGCAGCAGTCATCATCTGACTCAGGTTCCTCCTCCGATTCCTCCTCCGATTTCTCCTCCGGCTCCACCAGTTCCTACCGGAGCACGTCCAGCATCAAGAAGGGCCCAAAGGTGGCGGGGGGCGAGGAGCCGGGACATCCTGGCCGGGGCAAGAAGGAGGAGAAGCAGCGGAAGAAGCAGGTTGACAACCTGATGATGAAGTACTTGTACCGTCCCGAGAGCGACTGAGGCAGGAGGTGGGAGTGGTGTGTGCTGTGCAGCATGAACCTCCCTGTGTGCCACTAACCACTCACCCTAACCCTCGCCCAGCTCTGGGCACGGAGCCCATGCCCACTGGGCACCCTGGGATGGGACAGCTGCTTTTGGGGTGCTGCAGGGCATCCCTGACATCTCCAGCTGTGGGGATCGCCCCCAGCATGGCTGCAGCGGGACCAGCAGCTGCCCGTGCTGCCAGGACTCAGCGTGTTCAGGTTAAGTGGCTGTGGGACACTGGGAAGCGTTGGTCCCTTCCCCACTCCCTGGACTCAGCTGAATTTATTCCTTGAGGCAATCTGAGGCCTTGCTGGTTGACACAGCATCCCCGCTCGCCCCAGGGGATTGGCCACCCCGGGGACGGCAGCGGGTCCCAGAGGTGTTGGGGAGGAGAGAGACGGGCACTAACAAGCATCTGCTGCAGGGTGTGAGCGCGGGGGGGAGGCAGCACCCGCAGCGGGGGAGCCGAGGTGGGCGGTTGGAGCTCAGAGGTGTTTCCCAGGGTGGCCACATCCTGCTGCCCTGCACCACGTAGGATGCCTGTTGACAGGATGCTGGGGGGGCAAACCCTGCAGGGGCTCTGCACACTTTTTGGTGTTGGAGAAAAGGGTGCGCAGCGATTTCAGAGCAGGTTTGATCCTTTCCGACGGCTTGAATAGGAGAAGGGCTGGAGGGGGCAAAAAGCCTTTTGGAAACGTGGTCACAGTCGAGCTGCCCAGTGCATGTCCAGGGCCAGGGAAGGCATCAAAAGGTGGCAGGGGGGCAGAAACACCCCCAGCACCCAGCTCTGGGCTCTGGTGCAACCAGGACCCTCAAGCAGTGATGTCCCCAAGCCCTTGTGTTTGCACCCATGGCCACGTGCCTTTTTCTGAGCACGTGGTGCTGGGTGCCCATGGAGGGTGGCAGCCACCAGGCAGGTTTGGCTTGGCCCCACCCCAGATTAGGAGCTTGACTCAGGCTGGCGATGAGTCAGCCGCAGCGGAGCATGCCCCAGATACCTTGGAAATCATAAAAAAGGTGGCAGTTGAGGTTCCATCCAGCTGGCTGCCAGCTGTGCCAGCTCACCACAGCTCCTGGTGCAGACATGCTGGGCCCATGGAGCCCACCCTGACCCCCACTAACCCCTTTCTCCCCTGCACAGCCCCCCAAGCTCCCGACACCCCTTCACCTACGACCGATGGGATGAGGAGCAGGACGCCGGGGAAAGCACACGCCTCTCCTCCCGCAGCTCCCCCAGCGCCAGCGAGACGGAGAGCCGGCCCGCCGAGACCCCCGCCTAGCCCACCACCACCACGTCACATCGCCCCAGAAACACTTCAGCTCTACGGGGCCACCCCGGGCAGCCGGTATTTCTTCTGCACGGAGTTGGGGGGGGACACACGCAGCTGCCCCCCGGCCCTGCCCATGTCATGGGGGGAACAGCCCGGCCGGCTCGCTGGCTGCAGCCCCTCAGCCACCCTCACCCTCCCACCTCCCATCTGTCCTCGGCGGTGGATCCGGCAGCTCCGGCACCTTGGATTTATTCCTCAGTGCCTGCTGGCTCCTTATTTTATAACTTAAACTCCCCCCCTCCCTCCCCAGGCACCCCACCGTCTTCTTAAGCCCCTTTTAGTTGAGCCAAAGACGTCTCTCGCTGGCCGGGCCCTGGGGAGCAGCTGCCCCACAGCCAGGAAGGGGACATGGGGATGGGGTCCCCTGTGCCCCCCCCAAGGTTGTCATCACCACCCCCTAAGCCCCCCACCCCTGGTTGTTTTGCACTAGCCCAGCTGTGCGTCCCCCCCATCACCCCCTTTACTTTCAGTATGAAAATAAAAGTCATTTCTGGCTGGTGACACCAGCTGCTGCCTGCTCCTCGTGCCAGGGTGGGGGTCACCCCATTTCAGGGGGGAGTTTGCATGGTGGTGGGGTCTGGTGGGACAGATCCAGTCCCAGCAAGAATGTGGGTCTGCATGGAGGGGCCAAATCCGGCCTCTTCCCCAAGCTCGCTGCACCCACGGGTGGTGGGGAGAGGGGAGAGGGCCCTCGTGGGTGCCAGCACTGAATCATTTATCAATCTTCATAAATATGCAGATGAGCAGCGGGGATGGGAGCCCTCTGCCTGCCGGCGTTAATTATTTAACGCGGAGGAGATGATGATGTGCATTGCCAACTGCCTGCGCGGCACGCGGCTCGGCCTCGGCTCCGGCACCAGCCACCCTGGGCTGGGTGCTGCCCCCTGTACCCCCCCGCCCCCAAGCCCCAGGGACCCCCTGCACCCCCGGGACTCCCCACACCTCTGGGGCCCCGGCAAACCAGGTCGTTTGATCCCTTTCCCCACCATCCCTTGAAAACAAATGGTCCGAGCTCGGCGCTCGCTGCCATAAAGCCACGCTGCGCTAATGCGCTTTCATTAAGTGGGAGCGATCTAATGATAATAAAATGGCACATTTAACATTAAAACATTTAACTTGACTCCTAAGCGAGTGTGTCTCTCCGCACTGTTCCAGCTCCATCTTCATGAGGCTGACAAAGCTCCTTAATTTGTTTCCGGGGAGCGGGTGCTTGGCAGAGACAGCTTGGCACCGTGTGGCATGCAGGATGCTGGGATGTGGGGATGCTGGGGACCAGGATGGGATGTGAGGATGCCGGGATGTGGGGAGGTAGGCAACCAGGGTGCTGGGAAGTGGGGATGGAGAGATGGAGGGGTGCTGGGATATGGGGGTGCAGGGATGCAGGGTTATGAGGATGGAGAGCGGCAGGCTACAAGGACGCTGGGATATGGGGATGGAGGGGTGCTGGGATGTGGGGATGGAGGGGTGCTGGGATGTGGGGATGCTGAGTTGTCAGGGTGCAGGGGTACAGGGGTGCTGGGATGCAGATAGCAGGGATGCAGGCATATGGGGATGCCAGGGTGCGGGGGCATTGGGATGCAGGGGTACTGGGGTGCACAGACGGAGGGCTGCTGGGAGGGAGGGGTGCCAGGATGCTGGGAGTATGGGGACATAGGGATGCAGGTAACTGGGATGTGTGGGTGGAGAGGTGCTGGGGTGCAGCATATTGGGCCACCAGGATGCAGGGAGATGGAGATACATCTGAATGCAGAGGTGCAGGCACACCAGGGTGTCAGGACACGAGGGACACAGCTGCAGACCAGCGGTGCTGTGTGGCCACAGCTGGGGCCTTGCACCTACAGCGCAGCCCGGAGCACGCCAGGGAAACGGGCGATGGAGAAGGGGGCCGTGCTGTGGGACGTCTCCTCGCCCAGGCTCAGCTCGCACAGCAGCTTCCCCACCACTGGCGCCAGCTTGAACCCATGGCCTGTGGGAAGGAGGGGGGTGTGGAGGCCACAGCCACCCCCACGGCCCTGGCCAGCTCTGGGGTGCCCAGGGGTGCCCAAGTGTCTTTGCTTACCTGAGAAGCCAGCCCCGATGATGATGTTGCTGAACTTGGGGTGCCGGTCCAGGATGAAATCTTCATCTGGGGTGTTCTGGAGGAGCCACAGGGTAAGGGTGTGGGGTCCAGGGTCCTCTCCTGGACCCATGGTTGGGGAGGAGGGGCTGGCAAAGTCCACCTTAGGGTGGGTGAAAGGTTGGGACCCTGGACAGCTGGGTCCTGCTCCTGGGGGGGGTCTCACCGTGTAGAGGCAGGTCTCCACCACAGCTGGCTGAGGCTCCAGCCCAGGCAGGTAGCTGCTGATGAAGCTGCTCAGGAGGGTGACGTTGGGGCGGGGGGCACCTGGGGGGGCCCGATCCCGCTCCTCGGGGTCAGTGGGGCTGCCGTGGTGGTAGCACACCTGAGGGGCAGCTGATCAGGGGGGGCTGGCCAGGGGATCCCCCCACCATCACTATGCCCTGCTCACCTTGACCAGCCCTGGGTACTCGAGGGCGGGCAGCCCGTAGATGCCATGGGGGGCTTGTCTGAGCCCCAGGGTGATGAAGCAAGGACTGGCTCTGCCCACGCTGGGGGTCCCCGGCTTCTCCCTCCAGTAGCAGACGTCAATGCGCAGGGGCTGAGGTCACCGCATTAGCCTTGGCCATGGCCATGGCCACCCCATGGTGCCACCGACCCTTACCTGCAGAGGCAGGCGAAGACCCAGAGGTTCCAGGAGGGCACCAGTCCAAGCTCCAGCTGTGATGATGAGCCGGGGGGCTCGGTACACCCCAGCAGTGGTGGTGACAGTGAGCACGGCACCGGGTTCAATGCGCAGCACCTTCTCCCCATCCCTCAGGGTGCCCCCATGCCGGCGAAAGACATCCTGAGTGGAGATGGTGGTGGGAGGTGGCTGCTAGGACTGAGCCAGGGGACCCCTACCCTGTGGCTTTGGCAGCACTCACCTGCACTGCCCGCAGTGCCCGGTCGGCAAAGAGCACCCCGCCGGTGCCGTCCCACACAGCCACCTCACCAGCATGGAGCCGGAGACCAGGGAATCGCTGGACCAGCGTCGTGGCATCAAGGACCTCACCGGTACCCAAGCTGCGTTGGCATCTCTCCAGGTCTGGGTCTCCCACAGGCCCCAGCACCACCAGCCCTGTCCGCCTGTGCCCCACCAGTCAGGTCAGTTCTCCCCTCACCCCTGCCCCACACAGACCCACCCCTTGATCTGTCCCTCGGGGAGACCAAGGTGCGTGGCACCACTGATGCTCAGGATGTGCCATAGCACACACCCAGCATCCCACTGGGGCACCCCTTGGCAGGACACTGGCCCATCAGGGCCGCCTCATCCTGCCCAGCATTGCATCCCAACTGGGCAGCGGCCACAGCCCCCAGCCCGGCCCTGCAGGGAGGGGACGGTCCCTGGCGGAGGCTGCGTCCCCATCCCCGTCACCTGTAGAGGCTGGTGCCAGACTCGGCCTCCAGCCGCTGCCAGAGGCGGAAGCTGTCGGGCATCATGCGGGCGTAGGGTGCCTGGGTGTAGGCGCTGCGGGTGATGCGGCTCTGCCCGTGCGAGCTGCCCCGCGAGTGGGGCAGGATGAACTGCAGAGCAAAGGGGACACGGGGGTGACACCGGCCACTGGCACCCCCCAATCCCACCAGCCCTGCCCGCACTGGTGCTGTGCCACAGGGGCACCTGGGGACACAGCCCACCCTGCCAACCGCAGCACTGGGAAATGGCAGGAAATGAGGGTCCTGGCACTGGGAATACAGGGAACCTGGCACTGGGGATGTGGGAGTGCTGGCACTGGGGACCAGGGCTGCTGGCAGAGGCTCCTTTCCATGCCATGGCACAGAGAACCGAAGGTCTGCAGGCACCCATCCCAGGGCACTGGGGCTGGGGACACAGCAGGACAGGGACACTGCAGAGCTGGGGACACGTCAGGGCTGGGAATGCTGGTACCTGCTCCAGTAGGAGGGTGTCCCAGTGGCGCTGGGCCAGGTGGTAGGCAGCGAAGGAGCCCTGGATGCCGGCCCCGATGACGATGGCATCGTAGGTGGCCTGGTGGGGCTGGCTTGTGGCAGCCATGTCTGTCCTCAGCCCCTTCCTTGCCCCGTGGGCAGCCAGGAGCCGAGTCAAGGGGAGGGACGGGGCAGAGTCCAGCCGAGCTGAGCAGGAGGCAGAGCTTTGGCTGCCCTCCCATCCCCATGGAGACAGCAGGGGCATGTAGGGCACACATCCTTCCCACCCCTTGGGGCTGTCTGGGCTGGACCATGCCCATTCCCTGACCAATGCCAGCACCCGATCCTGGCAGAGAAAGGCAGCTCACCTCGCAAGGGGGGCACAGCCAGCACTGGGGGGGTTCAGCACCCTCCTTCCTCAGCCACCTCCACACAGCTTTTTTGTCCCTTCTCAGCACTTGGCACTTGGCACCTGCCCTCGCCCTGGCCCCAGCGCGGCACAGGGCCACCAGGACCATCCCCCCCAGTCCCACCTCCCCCCATCATCTTCCACCCTGTCCTGCAAGTGGGGATCCCAGAGCCCCACAGCATCAGCAGCGAGATCAGAGAGAGTGGGTGGGATAAAGGTGATGGAAAAGGGGGATCCCTTGTCCCTGGTCTCTGCCGGCTCCGGCTGCAGTGGGACATGGGGCTCGGGAACGCTCCCACTTGTGTGCCGATGGGAAACCCCCCGCTTGCCTCAAGGCACACAGGTTTTTTTTCCCTCCAGAACAATTTATTACGGCCATAAACTATTTTGTTGCCATCTTCTGTTGTTGCTGTGATTTTTTTTAGTGGGAGATAGGCCTGATTTAGAGCTCACTAGAGCAGCTCGGATGCAGCGTGGAGCCCCGTGTCCCACTGGCAGGGGAGGATTTTGCAAAGCCTGCAAAATGTTGGGGTGGTACTTGGGGTTTGGGGACACCCAGCGATGCCTCGAGGGGAGGATAATGCAGGCAGGGGCTGCCAGTTTTGCCCGCTGGTGCCACTGCCCCACGCTGCCTGACAGCTAATTAGGGGAATTAATTTACTCTGGCTTTTGTGGTGTAAAAGGCATTATTTACCGGTTAATTGTCGTTATTACAAAATGTTAAATATCATTATTTATTTTGCCGCTCGCCTCTGGTGATGGATGAAGCATCGGGGAGTGTGGGAAGACCACACTAGGCAAGGGGAGGGGGATTTCCAACCCCCCCTCAACTGTGGTGCCCGGACAGGTCACGGGGACACCCCAGCATTGTGCAAACGCAGAACCAGCATCCGACAGCGATGGGGAGGTGAGAGAGGGAGAATGGGGAGGGCAGGTGAAGGTTGGGGTCCCCCTCCAGGCCCTTCGTCCACACCACCGCCCAGGACCACTAATGTGATGAGCGTGTGCTGGTCTCAGCATCACTGCGATGCCCAGGGCTCTGCAGCGTGCGGTGCCCCAGTAAATCAGCACATCCTCCCTCGCCTTTGATGTTACAAATAATTCACCAGTTTCCCCGGGTTCTAGTTTGCTTTTTTTTTTTGCTTTGAACAGCACCTCTACCTGCTCTTCATTTTTTTTTTCCGGGAAGATGAAGAATAATTAATTATCCGTGAAACGTTAAATGGCAAAAATGAACTCCTCTCCCGTTAACGGCATGTTAATAGCTTGGGCTGGAAGAGCCTCGCTTGTGCCACGACGACGCTGGGGAGGCCGTTAGTGGGATGGTCACCAGCGCTGGAGGGGATGTGAAAGCCCCAGCGGGTGGGAGATGTCCCCTCCATTGCTAGTGACCGTCCCCAGGACTCAGTAACCCCTCAAGCCATCGCTTTCATTGCACAGATGACCCCAGCCAGGGCAGATCCCAGGCACTGGGGGGGTCTGCACCCCCAGACCCCAAAAAGCAGCTTCATGGGCTCATCTTGCTTGGGAGGATTTTGTGGGGGGCCTTCTCCCCAGCCCTGTGCCTGGTATCTGGCATCCCTGCCGTCATCCTCTTGACCTGGGTTTAAATTAACCGGAGGCAATGCTCCTGGCAGGGAGAAATCCATTTCCCAAAGCAGCCGGCGCGGGTCAGGAGAGCTGCACTGAGAGCACAGTAAAAATGAAATATTCCTGCATGGGCTGGGTGGATGGATGGGAAAGCTCAGGGCTGGCACCAGCACGGAGTGGGTGCGTTGGGGGTTTGCAGAACAACCCTGCACAGGCTGCGGGACCCGCCCCAGCTCAGATCCATGTAGGGCTAAGTGGAGAAATTGGGAATGAGGAGCTTTGGCCGAGGCCAGGTAGGGTTCAGCAGTGGCTTGCTGCTTGCTGAGCTCATACCCGCTGCATCAACTGCACCCACTGAACCCGTGGCACCCACCTACACTGGGGTTGCAGCTGAAGTTTCCCAAAAGCCCATCAGCAGCCGTGCAAGCGCTTCACACCAGCTCATCCTCCAGCAAGCGCCAGCGAGCACTTAAAACAGAATTAGGGAGCAAGGTGACTCCCCAGGGAGCCGAGGCCACATGGCTGCAGGGACTGCGATGTCCTCCCGCCCAGCTGCAGCGTGGCAGCTCCGGCTGCGTTCGCCTCCGTTTACCTCCCCGGCCCCCACCATCCTCGAAGCTTTGAAGGCATCTGCAAAGGGTTTGTTTGCTTTGTGTCAAAACCAACAGCCGCTGAAGGCAGCCCCTCATTAGCAGTCCAGGTACGTGCCTGGGGAAGCGTCGGGTGGATTAAAATTATTTGAATATCATAATATTAGAAACTTCAATTTGGCCTCAAAACGCTCATCTTCCAAGCCCTACCAGGGCTTTGGTGCATTAAACATTGATGGAGCTACTGGAGGATCAAAGTTCTGGGTTTCACACTGAAAGTGCTCTGCAGGAACGCCGGCTGCCCCCCACCCGTGCCGCAGCCCCCCCGGGATGAGAAGAACCACGATGTCGCTGCCTGTCCCGCTCCTACTGCAGCCGTGGGGCTGGTGGTGAGCAGCCTGTGCCATGGGGCTGGTGGTACACAGCCTGTGCTCTGGGGCACGGCGTGGGGCTGGCCACTCTTCCATCCTCCACACGCAGAGCCGTGCAGCGCATGGTTCGCTGTTCTCGGTGGCAGGAGCCATGCGTGTTGGCAAAGCAAGGACTAGGATTAAAAATAACCCCCAAGCCAGTCACTGTTGAGTGGGCCACGTTTGCAGCCGGGGCTTGCCAGGCTGCGGGGGATCTGTGAGGCGCACGGCATCAGCACGGCGAGGTGAAACCATCTGGGCTTTCACGGAGATGGGGAGGGGGTTATTAAACAAAGAGCTGTTTTTTCTTATTTTTAAGAGAGCCGTCCGGCAGCCAGTGCAGAGCTGTTGGGTGCTGGTGCCAACACCATCTGCCTGCTACAGGGCTGGCTGCCCCCCCAGCCTCCCTGAGGAACAGGACACTGAGCTGTGGGGGGCTGGGGAGGGGGTGTTGGCACCTTGCCAAAAGGAATAAGGACCCCCCCCCACACTTCTGTGCTCCTTGCCCAGCTGTGAGGCCTGCCCTGGATCCAGGTTTCCCTGCTTGGGGGATGATGAGCCCAGCCCCAACTGGGGCTATTTAGGGATGGGGGAGGACAAGTGGGAGAGGTCTCTGGGACTGTGTGGCTGGGATGGGTGTCCTGGAGGGTGCAGCATGGCGGGGCTGGCAAGGGGGAGAGGCAGTTTGACACCCAAAGCATTCCATGGTACGATGTGGTGGGCACTGAGGACCTTTCCTTGCAGCCCGTGGAGGCTCTACAGCCGGCGCGGGTCCTCGGTATTCGGGCAGAGCAGGGAGTAGGGATCCCCCTCCCCCAGCCTTCATCTCCCAGCATTTTCAGGCGCCGCACTCGGAGAGTTACGGTGCGGGGTGCGGGGGGGTGGGAAGGGAGGAGCCCCCCTTCCCAAGCCTGCAGGATTGGTGGGTGCAGCACTCGGAGCGTTCCGGCGGGGAGGGTTGGGAGGAAGGCGGGGAGAGCCTCCCCCCATCCTCGACCCCGGGATTGGCGGGTGCGGCGCTCGGAGAATTACGGTGGAGGTGGAAGTGGGGGGAGCCCCCTCTCTTCCCCCTCCCCTCTTCCCCGGCCCTGGGATTGGCGGGTACCGTACTCGGAGAATTACGGCGGGGGTGGAGATGGGGGGGGGGGGGGGGGAAGCGCCCCCCGGCCCCGGGATTGGCGGGCGCCGCGCTCGGAGAGTTACGGCGCCGTGCCCGCAGCGGAGCTGTCCGCGGTGCTGACCGCCGCCGGCCATGGGCTCGCCGCCGCCCGCCCTGCTCCTGCCGCTCCTCGCCGCGCTGCTCCGCGCACCGGCCCACGGTAAGCACCGGCACGCCCGGGCACCCCCTCCCCACCCCCATCCCGGTCATCCCTTCCCCGCCCCCCGCCCGCCCCCCCCCCCCCCCCCCCCGCCCCCCCCCGCCCGGTAACCGGTGGCCTCAGCCCCTCTCCGTCGCCGCCAAACTTTGCCAACTTGCGCTCGCTCCCGGTGCGGCGGGGGTGCTCCCGCGGTGAAGCGAGAATTCCTTGTCCGCCCCCTCCTCCTCCCCAAACCCCCCCCCCCCCCCCCCCCCCCGCTTCGCCAACCCCCCCACGCCGGTGGCGCGGGGAGCGGGAGCCGCCGGGGGCGCGCGGAGCCGTTTTGCAGCCGGGCTGGTGCAACGCCGCCTCCGGTGGGCTCCGGCGACAGCCCCTCTGCCGGTATTACCGGCGATGGAGGGGGGGGACCGCTGCGCCGGGGGCTGGGCAGGCAAGGCACCGCCCGGTGGGACCCCCTACCCCGGCCGCCGAGCCCTTGGAGCCACCCCCTCCTCTAGCTATGCCCAGCGGTGGGCTGCGAGCCAGTCCCTCGGCGCTGTCCCTCCCATGGGGCTTGGGGACATTGGGGACCGGGGCTCTCCTCTCCATGTCTCGGTTGGGGTGACCCTTCCGGCTCTGGGGAGGGCGTAGTGGAGATGCAGGGATGTCGGGTGTTGGTCCTTCCTAAGGAGAGCAGCCAACACCCAGCCTGGCTCATTGGCTCTGCCACCCATGGGGCATGGGCGGCCTCAACACCTTGCGGCTTTGCTGCCCCAAAAAACAGGATTGAGGAAACGATGGGGTTTGGTGTGGCTCTGTCCACTGCAGCCATGCCAAGGGTGGGCAAAATGCCCAGGCTAAAGAGAAGGCGGGGGTCTGGCACTGGTGAGATAGGGGATGTGAGCAGGGGGATGCAGGCAGCGGGATGCAGGCTGCCCACACAGCTCAGTCGAGCTGCAGGCAGCAGCCGTGCGGGGAGTTACATAAACTCCCCATCTGGCAGCCAGGGAAGGGCACCATGGCCCTGTGCCCGTTGCTATTCTTGTCTCGCTCTGCCACCCAGGGGCTGCTGCCACAGCCCTCTGGCTTGGGGGGCATATGTGGGAGACCCTCCACAAGGTAGCAAGAGGAGCAAGGCCACAGCACCCCCATGTCCTACCAGGGCACCCCAAGGCTAGAGAGGTGTCCATGTCCCAGTTCTGTCACGGGAGCAGGGCCCGGGGCAGGGCAGGCTTCCCCTGAGGGAGGCTGGTGCTTACCATGTCAGTTTAATGATTTCTAATGAGCAATTACCTCTAGTCAGTCCCCTAATTTCTGAATATCAATAAAGTTAATTAAACTCTGCATGTGCATTTCCCAGAGTGTTAGAAGTAGGGCTGCCCTGGGAGGTGTTGAGCTCTTCCCGAGGCTGGGAGCCACAGAGTCCCGTCCACCCTGTACCCTCTGTGTGCTGGGAGCTGCGCATGGGGCTCCCTGGAGTCCACCAGGCAGGGCTCCCAGCCCAGCACCCCAATTTCCATGCAGCACAGCCATGCTCAGTGTTGCCATGGCCTTGACTTGGCATCGATGAGCTAGAGTGTGGTGGGGTTAGGAGATGGGCAGATGGGGATCTCGCACCCCTCACCCAGGCTGGGAGGATTGGTGATGCCCTCTGGGCAGTGGCAATGCAAGGCCTTGTCCTGTCCCTCTCCTGCCACCCACGTGGTGACCTGCATGCCTGTCCTCACCATGGGGCAGCACTGGCTCCTGGTGCCCACAGAGGTTTGCCCCAGCAGAAAGCGAGGTCTGAGCCCCATGGCACTGGTGCGGCTATAGGGTACAGTGCCAGGCACAGCTCCATTCTCCCTTCCCCAGCACACCCTCTCTCCCCAGCTCTCCAAAGCCATGGCAGGCCTGGCTTTTTTGAGGGTTCATCTTTAGCACACCAAAGGGAGCCCCTTCTAAATTGGGGTCCTGGCAGCTGTGGGTAACGGGAAGCAGCGTGGGCTGTGGCAGGGGGCACAGGTCTGGCTGTGTCTCACTGTCCAGCGTCAGCTGGAGGTCCAAAGCCCATGGGGACAATGCATCTGGGGGACACAGCATCCCTGGGGGTGGGGATGCGGGTCAGGGTCTCAGTGGGAGGAGGAGGCCAGGGAAGGAAGCAGGCGTCTGCTACAGTAATTAACGGCGTGCGTGCTCATTCCCTGCGTGCCTCGGAGGAGTTCATCACCGCCACGCTGCCATGCCGCCAGGCCAGGATTATCTGGATAATTCTCTTAAGCTGGAGGGCGGGAGGGCAGGGCTGTCCCGCAGGGACGCAGGGTGTGGGCTGGGCCAGCCGCCTCCGCCAGCCTCCCAAGAGCCTGGTCGCCGCAGGACCGGTTGCGGGTTAGCGCTGGCAGGGATGGATTTGGCACAGGGTGCTGTGCCAGGCAGGGCTGCCAGCCCCAGGCTTTGTGCTGCCAGAGCGGTGGGAATGCAGGGGAAAAATGGGGTGCAAAGGAGCCTGGGCAAGGGCATGGCAAGGGCAGTCCTGGACCTGGTGTGGAGCAGTGGGGGGGACCTCTCTGTGGTTTGGGACTTCCAGACCGGCACGGGGCTCACCAGGGCTGTGTGCAGCCCTGTGCCAGGGTGGGGGGCTGGGGCTGAGTGTGGGCTGCCAGGCCCCCCATGAGCACAGGCAGGCCCCAGGGGAGGCGGATGAAGTTGTGTCTCTGACGGCTTCGGCGGGAGAGGATAATTTCGCCTCCAATCAATTCTTTAAATGCGCACAATTGAAAGATTGCCTTTGAAAGCTGCCTATAACCAGGGAGGTAATGGATTCCCTCCAGTCGCAGGCAGTAGCTCAGTAGCGTCAGCATCCCTTCCTCCGGCTGCTGGGGAGACAGGGCCAGCCAGGGGACTGGCATCTCTCCCATCACAGGCATCCTTGTGTGGGTGAAGAGGCCTCCTGGACCCGCTGAAGGCAGCAGCCAGGGATGTGTCCATCTGCCCGGCTCCCTGCCAGCCTGCCCCATGCTGAGACCTGGCACCGCTCGTTGTGCCCTCCCAGGTGTCGGAGGGTCTCATTGGCTGGAGCTGGGGATGTGCTCGATCCCCCAGCTGGGTGAGAAGTGGCAGGAGCTGGCCCGCATGCCCGCCGTGCCAGCGGGGGTTATTACATATATAATTTAGATGCAGTAACGAGCTGTGCTGAAGGGATCAAATATTAATCAGCTGCGAGAGCGCTGCTGTGACCCTGGGAAAATGGAGAGAGGTGTTTGAAATGCCAAATCAGCCGGCGCTGGGCGATGTGTGGGGGCAACGCCCAGGCAGGGTGGTCTCAAGTCTGCTGCCCTGGAGCGTGGCAGCAGAGGGGGAGATGCAGCCATAGCATCAGCCCTTGGTGGCTTCCAGAACAGGATGGGTTATTTTACAGGAAGAGCGGTGACGGGGCAGGGTGTGGGGTTTGCTGGCAAGGGAATGCTGGATTCCCAAGATGCTGGCTCTGGCAGGAGCAGGCAGTGATGCTCTGTGCTTCCCGCCAGCTGGGAGGGAATGGTGTCTGCAGGGAAGATGACATGGCTGAGCAGCCCAACACGGAGCCCGACAAGCAAGCTCTCGCTCGCCTCCCGCAACCAGATTTCAATTACTGTTGCCAGCAGCAGGCGGAGGAAAGAGGGGAGCTGGGAGGGCAGAGTGGCTCTTCTCTCCCTGCCTGCTTCCTGCTCCACGCTGGGCAGGCACCCCCAGCACTCAGGGGTGCCCTGTGGGCTGGGCGCCTTCTCTGCCACCCTATGTGTGCCAGAGGGGTGAGCTATGCTGGGTCCTAGGGGAGCCCAGAGCTGGTACAGAGCTCCATGGGGGCTGATACCCACGTTGTGGGCACTCTACTGTGGCACAAACTGGGTGCTGCCTGGTGGCAGGGGCTCTGATGCAGGACTGGGGGGCAGGGGGGGCTGGCTCAAGCGTTGCCAGCATGGGGAGGGGGGACATGGCACCACGTGGCTCCAGCGCTCAGGTCCGAAATAGCAGCAGACATGCAATTTATCACCGCCGCCGCTCAGGGAAATTGCTGTACAAATGCATTAGCTCCGCAGGGAGAGCGGGGGAAGCGGGATTACATGGGCCGTGGGCGGCAAGGGGGGACGGGGCACTGCCAGCACCCCATGGCACCCACCCGCTGGGAAAGGAAGAAATCCCCAGGGATGGGCACTCTGGTGCCTGCCAGCCTCTGCCCTCGTGCCCAGCCGGTGAGGGTGATGCTCGGGGCTCGGCCGCCACCACCACGATGCTCCAGGGAACTGGTTGCGGTGACATGTGACATGTGTCAGCGGGTAAATGACTGTTCAATTCAAGGAGAATCGCAAAACATACAAGGTCAAACGCTTCCCTGCCTGTGCCGCCATGAATATTAAAGCCAGGCTCCTCCAGCAGCTGCCGGTGCTGGTGGCCATGCTCGCCTGCGGTGGCACCAGGGTGGGCCCTTGGGTGTCAGACCTCCCCTCTCCCCCGATCTTGGCTGTGGGCATCTGGGCTTGCTGGCAATGCCAAGGTGGAGGAGGCTACAGGGCAGCAGGATGTGGGTGCCAGTGTAGGCACTAGATGATGCCACTGGGGTACCTGGCTCACCACGCTGGGTGCTGGTGGGTTGGCTGCTGATAACGGTGCCATCTGGCCATCATGAGGAGCAGGGCTGGGGGAGGGGGAGCTGGCTGCACACTCCTGGCTCTGCCCACCCCCTCCTGCGTGCACCTATGTGCCCATGAGTGCCTGCACTCTTGACAGCTGCCTGCACCTCCCCTTGTTCCTAGCCAGGGGCAGGCAGGAGGGTGCCCCCTCCCTGCCAGGGGTACCCACCCTCCAGGGTCACCAGGGTAGGGGACAGACATGGGGGATCTGGCATCAACCTGGCACGTCCCCCCTCCTGGGGCCACCGTGAGGTGGCTGGGGCCGTGGAGTGGGGAGTGTGGCGCCGGCTGCCTGACAGCTCATTCATCACAGCTGCCGGCCCCAACTGTGGGGGCAAAGCCAGATTGGATTTTAAATTGGAAAATAAACCTGGACTCCTGCAAGCCCCGAGCCCTGCCCTCCTTCTGTGCCAGGGACCTCTCCACCCACACCTCCCGCCTGCCCATACTGCCAGCCCCCTCTTACAGATGGGGAAACTGAGGCATGGAGCAGCACCATGCAGCAGGGCCATGACGCTCCTGGGGCAACCAAGGGCCCTGCCCCGTCCCCTCCCCTGAGCAGGGTGCTGTGTTATTGCTTTCTTGGCAGGTGGCATCGATCGGCGCTCCCCGGGTGGCCACGTGCCACCTTATTTATTTATTTGTGACAGCAGGCGGCATTGATTCCCAACGGGGGGGTGGCTGCCCGCCGCAGTCGGATTAGTCTCCGACGTCTCCCAGGCTCCCGGGTGCTGTTAATAGACTCTGTCCCAGCAAAGCTGACGTGAGGGATTAGGACCCTGGTCCTGCTGCGGCCGTTGGCACGTGCCACGCATGCCAAGGTGCCCTGGTGAGCACATGATGTGGTGACATGGTGGTCCTTTTGCAAGGGTCTGTCCCCACCTCGAGTGTTGGGGGGGTCCCTGCTGGGTGCTATGGTCCGGAGGGGTGAGTGCTGGGTAGCAGGGTCCTGTGTCACCAAGCCCTGGTCACCCTGGGGGTGTGGGAGGGATGCAGCTGTGGCACGGTCACGGGAGATAAGCTGCTTAGAGACATCTGCGGAGGTGGAGGCTTTAATCCTATGGTGCTTGAGGGGCATGAGTAGCTACATCTGGGCACCTGCTGCCTTCCCATGGTGTCCTGAGCATCCTGCATCCCACAAGGGTCAAGAGCATCCTCACTCCCAAGCATTCCCTGGTGCCAGGAGCAACCTGTGGTACCCAGAGCACCACACAGAGCTCAGGGCAGCACCCAGTGCCCAGGCACTGCCCAGATCAGGGTGCCACAGCACCAGGATGGGACCCGCTGCAGGACTCAGCCGTCCCAGTGGGCAGCACCGCGTGCCCCAGCACCCTGGGCAGCTAAGATGCCATGGGTAGGAGAGTTCAGGGGTCACAGATGGGCATCTCTGCCCCAGCCTTCTCTGCGTGGGGCAGCCGCAGTGGCGCAGGGCCCAGCCCTGAGCACTAATCTGCTATTAAAGCCTAAAAGAGATTCTGGCGCCCTTCAGTATAAACTCATTAACTTTTATGTTCTAATAAATGGATCCTATTAAAAAATAATTCTGGCCTTGCTGGGGGGCAAGTGAACCTTTCAGAGCCTGTGCAGCTGGGCACTCGCCCCTCTGCTGTGCCCAGGGCATTGTCACCATCCCAGGGCGATGGCAGGGGAACGGTGGAGACATAGGGTGGGTGGTGGGGATGCCCGCCAGCACCCAGTGGCTCCCCCCCACCCTGCTCACCCAAGCTAATGTCTCTTAATAGTCCCTTAAAAGTGGCAGTTGCACAGTAATTAATCTTCGTGGGGCCCTGCCCTGCTACGGAGCAGTATAATTACCCAGTAATTGGCAGTATCGTGTCATCAGCGCCTGTGCATGGTGGCGAGATGTCCCCACACTCTACCACGGCCTTGTGCCCTGCACTGGGCCACGGAGGGATGCCGAGTGCCACCGTGGCATCCCTGCTGCCATGGCATCTCCCCTGCAGTGGCACAACGGGGCTGGGGAGCTGAGCACCCCCTGAAAGGGGACAGTGCTGTGCTGGATCCAGCATGGAGAGAAGCTGGGTGGCTCATTAAGGCTGATTAAGTTCTCTCTCTTTTATTTTTTTTTCACCTCCAAAGGCTGTAAATAGCTGGGCTGGGCACGCTGGGGGTTTGCTCGGGGACCGGGGTTTGCATGGGGGGCTGTGCTGAGGGGGTCCCTGGGGCTGCAAGCGGGAGGTGGGGAGTGTGGGCATGCTGGGGGTCCCCAGCAGACTACCATTGCCTGGGGACAGCCTGGCTGGAGGGTGGATGGAGGGAAGCTGAGCTCTTGTGGATTCGTTGCACTGCTGGCCTGGAGCAGGGTCCCAGGGTTCAGGCTCTGGTGACACTCCTGGTACAGCCCCCATGGCCTCGCCATGGGGATGCGGGGTACCAGGGGACCCTCAGCAGGGAATGGCCATCTCCATGGATAGGGACAAGCTGTGACCACCCAACATAAGCACTGTCCCCACCAGGAGTGGGTCACGAGAGGGGTGGTCACCCCTTAGTGTGCTACGAGCTGCATCTGTGCATTAATTAGACAGGGCTTAATTGCCAGAGCTGCCCTGGGGAAGGGGATGCTGGGATGAGCTGTGGCAGGGTCCCACTGTGCGTGGTCGATGAGCTTGGTGCTCTCCCTGTTTTGGTGCAGTATTGGTGTGCCGGGAAGCGTTAGTCCTTGGGGTGGCACTGGACTGTGGTGAAGCGTTGGTCCACGATGAATGTTGGTCCCCAGTGCAGCGCAGGTCTGTGACACCACACCAGCAACGCTGCCTGGGGCAGTATCAGTCCCCAGCGCTGCACCCATCCCTGGCACATCATCAGTTCACATCCAAGAGCTGGTCCCTGGTGCCACATCAGGCACAGCACTGGTCTGTGATGAAGTATTGGGCCCCGGTGCACCACTGGTTCCCAGTGCCACATCAGCCTACGATGCAGCATCAGTCCCTGGGTGCCCAGAACCCCACGTTCTCTCCTCCCCCCAGGTTTCAATGGCTTGGCAAGGAAAGCCGGGGAGAGCGCTGAGGCCGAAGGGGAGCCAACGGCACTGCCCACGCCGGAGGAGCGGGAGGCAGAGGCTCGCTTTGTGAGCACAGCACCCACACTGAAGCTCCTCAACCACCACCCGCTGCTGGAGGACCTGCTGCATGAAGCCTTCCTGAAGAAGGACTACCTGGCCCAGGCGCCATTCCTGCCCGCTGGCCCTGGCCCTCTCCTGCCTGCCAATGCCCTCCAGCCAGCCCCGGGCCCCCCAGCTCCCGAGCCCCCACCACGCACCCCTGCCCTGCCCAGGGCAGCCTTCCCAACTGACCCACTGACTACACCAGCGGGGCGCCCAGGGCTGTGGGGGGAAGCGTGGGGGACCGTGCCGAGTGCTGACCCCTCATGGACCCCCACTGGGGTGCTGGAGTCAGACCCCACATCCCCCAGGCAGGCACCAGCCACCCCCAGCACATCCTTGGGGACCCATGCCAGGGCTGCCATGGTCCCCAGGGATGATGAGGAGACAACCACCACCTCCACCATCACCACCACCACTGTCACCACGCTGCAGGGACCAGGTGAGCACTGGGAAGGGAGCTGGGGGGAGCTGAGGTGAAGCAAGGCTGAGACGGGGTGTCCTCTGTTGCCAGCCCCCTGCAACCAGACGCTAGCGGGCCCCGAGGGCTGGCTGGTGTCCCCAGAGCCAGCAGTTGTCCCCTACGATGGCAGCCTGGACTGCACCTACACCATCTCAGTCTACCCTGGCTACGGTGTGGAGCTCAAGGTGAGCTGGGGGGCTGTGGGTGGGACAGGGTGCCAAGTGCCTGCAGGCGATTGTGGGCGATCCCCTGCTCCATGCCACGGCTGTGTGGCCATGCACAGTGTGGCAAACAGGTGGTCCTCATCCCTGTCCCCGTGTTGCATTGCCCACCCTTGGACCCCAAGGCAGGTATGTGGGTGCACGGGCTGGTGGGATGGCCCAGGGTGCCCCGTGCCCACTGGCTGCTGCTCTGGCACCCATCACAGAAGCAGCGAAGATGTAAGAAACAGTGATGGGTGCAATGCCATGGTACAGAGCCAGGAAAACCTGGCACCCATCTGCCAGGAGCCGAGGTTAGCAACAGCTCCTGTGGTGCCGAGGCCACGCGCTGATCCCATCGGTGGCACATGGCTGTGCGTCCCCACCTCTGCCCAGCCCACTGCAGAGCCATGGCACATCGAATGCCAACGGTGAGCGGGAGGCAGCAGCTCCACGGTCAGACCCTTCTCCTCCAGCTCGCACAGCAGCGCTTGCCAGTGCTGCCACTCGACACCACGCAACACTGCTTAATTAACATCATTAATAGCAAATTGCTCCAGAGGGCTGGAGACGCGCCTGGCTGTCGGCAGGGCCGCCGGCGTGGGCCCGGCTGCACCGCGGCGCTCTGGCAAAGCCACCAGCTGGGTCCTGCCGCTCTTCTTTCGCGCAGCGGGATGATTTATGGCACCGCTAACCGTGTTTGAAAGGTGTTGCCCAGCGCGCAGACAAGCTCCAGCACGGCTATCGACCCCGGGCAAACCGCCCGAGGACTGGCTCTGAACCGGGTGCTGGGGCGGTGACATCCAGCTGTGCCCCACAGGTACAGAACATCAGCCTGGCTGACGGGGAGACGCTGACAGTGGAGAGCATAGGGGGCCTGGAGCCCACCCTACTGGCCAATGAGTCCTTCCTGATGCGGGGCCAGGTCATCCGCAGCCCTGCCAACCTCCTCACCCTCCGCTTCCAGAGCCCCCGACCACCCAGTCCTGGCTCCTACCACTTCCACTACCAAGGTACGGGGCAGCGTTTGCTGCCAGCACGGACCTCCCAGTACCCCCCAGGGGCTCCCCCAGCAGCACGGTGTTAATTTAGAGCATGGCAATGTGCACTGGAGTTAAGCTGTGCCACTGGTGGGTTAAGCGGGCACCAACCGGTTGAAGAATGTTAATGGAGAGCTAATTGGCACGAGCAATTATGGGCTCATTTAGCATCATTACCAGCAGCCATAGCTAGGCACCATGCCACCCAGCCCTGAAGCACCCAGGCCCCCCGCAGAGGGCTTGAGAGGTGGGTGCTGGGGGCAGGGCGGGCTGGAATCATGGGTGGGTTGGTTGTCCCACCCCATAATGCCATCACCTGCCCCCAGCCTACCTGCTGAGCTGCCCCTTCCCGGCACGGCCGGCTTTCGGGGAGGTGTCGGTCAGCAGCCTGCACCCCGGCGGGGACGCCCGCTTCCGCTGTGCCCCTGGCTACCAGCTACAGGGTGCCCACCGGCTCGCCTGCCGCAACGCCACACGGCCCTTCTGGAGCGCCCGCGAGCCCCTCTGCCTCGGTAAGCACTGGCACCAGGGGGGACACGGCACAGGCAGCGGGGCACAGATGGCCAACCACGGTCCCTCTCCCACAGCGGCGTGTGGCGGGGTGATCCGGAATGCCACAGTGGGACGCATCATCTCGCCCGGCTTCCCGGGGAACTACAGCAACAACCTGACCTGCCACTGGCTGCTGGAGGCGCCCGCTGGCCACCGCCTGCACCTCCACTTCGAGAAGGTCTCGCTGGCAGAGGACGACGACAGGTTTGGCCCCAGGACAGGGGCGATGTTGCGGGAGGGAACTCAGGGGCAGCCACACACCAGGCCCAGGGTCATGTTGAAGTATGGGGATGGGGGCTGTTGGCCACATTCAAGGACGGGTAGCGTTGGTCATATTCAAGGACAGGTGTCATTCATTGGCTGTGCCCAAGGATGGGTGCTATCGGCTGGGTTCAAGGGTGGGCGTTGTTGGCCATGCCCAAGTGTGGGCACTGTTGTCTGTTGGCCATGGTCAAGGAGACGTGCTGTTGTCCATATTCAAGGAAGATACCATTGGCCACGCCCAAGTGTGGGTGCCATTTATAATACTCAAGGATGGGTTCTGTTGGCATTGGCCAGCACAGCACCCTGCCTCTACCGTTCCTTGGCAGGCTCATCATCCGCAACGGCAACAACGTGGAGGCACCGCCAGTGTACGACTCCTACGAAGTGGAGTACCTGCCCATCGAGGGGCTGCTCAGCACCGGGCGCCACTTCTTTGTGGAGCTCACCACTGACAGCAGCGGGGCCGCTGCAGGCATGGCACTGCGCTACGAGGGTATGGGACTGGGGCATAGGGGGTCACCCGAGCATCCCCGCATCTGCCTGGCCCCTGCAGACCTTCGACCCTCTGCCCGCAGCCTTTGAGCATGGACATTGCTACGAGCCCTTCGTCAAGTATGGAAACTTCACGGCCAGTGACCCCCGGTACCCTGTGGGGACCACGGTGGAGTTCAGCTGTGACCCAGGCTACACGCTGGAGCAGGGCTCCACCATCATCGAGTGCGTCGACCCCAGTGACCCACAGTGGAATGAGACAGAGCCAGCATGCCGTGGTGGGCGCCAGGGTCGGGGGACTGGTGGGGCTGGAGCTGGGGGTTCAGTGGGTGCCAGAGTTGGAGGGTACCATGGGTGCTGGAGCTGAGGGTTGCTGTGGATGTTGGAGATGGGGGTGGGCCATGATGGATGCTGGACCCACCATGCCGTGGTGTGTACTGAAGCTGAGAGACGTAGTGGGACCCAGAGCAAATGGGGATGGGGGGTGCTGGAGCTGGGGGTGGGCTACAATGGATGCTGGAGCCACTGTGACATGGTGGGTGCTGGAAGTGGAGCCAACAGAAATGGTGGGCGCTGGAGCTGGGATGCTGAAGTGGGTGCTGGAGCCAGGGGGCCGTGGCAGTGCTGGTGGGTGCCACTGCAGGTGCCCCCAAAGCAATGCCAAGCCCTGCATGTGCCCGCAGCGGTGTGCAGCGGGGAGCTGACAGATGCGGCTGGCGTGGTGCTGTCACCCAACTGGCCAGAGGCGTATGGCAAGGGCCAGGACTGCATCTGGGGGCTGCACGTGGAGGAGGACAAGCGCGTCATGCTGGATGTCCGTGTGTGAGTGCAGGGACAGCTGCAGGCTGGGGACGGGGGGGAGGGGGGTCCACACACCCCCATCCTCACAGCCCTGCTGCCCCAGGCTGCGTCTGGGCACGGGGGACGTGCTGACCTTCTACGACGGGGACGACCTGACGGCGCGCATCCTGGGCCAGTACACAGGCGCCCGCGGCCGCTTCAAGCTCTACGCCTCTACTGCTGATGTCACCGTCCAGTTCCAGTCTGACCCCGGCGCTGGTGCCTTCGCCTATCGGCAGGGATTCGTCATCCACTTCTCCGGTGAGCCCCACGGTGGGATGGCATCCCTGGCATCGCCAGCAGCCCTGGTGTGTCCAGTGTTCCCACCACCCTGCTCACCCCACCGTCCTCACAGAGGTCCCCCGTAATGACACCTGCCCTGAGCTGCCGGATATTGCCAACGGCTGGAAGACGTCCTCGCAGCCAGAGCTGCTCCACGGCACCGTAGTCACCTACCATTGCTACCCTGGCTTCCAGCTGACTGGCACTGACCTCCTGATGTGCCACTGGGACCTGACGTGGAGCGGCGACCTGCCCTCCTGCGAGCGGGGTGAGCGGTGACCGCCAGCATCCCCCTGCCCCATGGCACATCCCTGGCGGCCACCATCACCACTGGTCCCTTCCACCTGTAGTGACCTCGTGCCGGGACCCTGGGGATGCCGATCACAGCCGCAGGGTGGTCTCCAGCCCCAAATTCCCAGTGGGATCCACTGTGCAGTATGTCTGTGACAAAGGCTACATCCTGGCGGGTGCTGGGACCCTCACGTGCCATGACCGGGCCGCAGGGGGACCCAAGTGGAGCGATCGTCTCCCCAAGTGCATCCGTGAGTTGGGTACCCCATCCCCGGGCACGTCCCCCTGAACCGGTGGTGAGTGCTGATGCCACCATGCCCCTGCCCTGCAGCGGAGACGTACGAGCCTTGTCACAACCCCGGTGTGCCAGCGGGTGGGCGGCAGAGCCCCGAGCGGCGGTTGTACCCGGCAGGAACCACCTTACACTTCTCCTGCACTGCCGGCCGGGTGCTGCTGGGTGAGGGCAGCCTGCGCTGCCTGCCCGGGCACCCCTCGCGCTGGAGCGGCTCACCTCCCATCTGCAAGGCGGGTGAGAGGACGCTCCCCCTCCCTGGCACCCCGGCAGCACCGCTCGGCACCCAAATTCTCACCACTCGTGCCACCTTCTTTCTTCCACCCCTTCCAGCCTCCTACGATGAGTTCTATAGCAACCGCAACCTGGACGGTAAGGGCAAGGGCGTGCCAGGGCAGCCTGGGGTGCTAGGGTGCGGATGGGCACCCAGGGGTGCAGCCGATGTGAAGTGTCACCTTGGTGAGCCCCCAACTTTTCCGGGCAGCTGTGGCCAAGGCCGTGCCCTCGGGGACAGCGCTGGAGGGCACCAATGTTGCTATCGCCGTCTTCCTGCCTGTGCTGGTGGTGGCCCTGCTCATTGGGGGCATTTACCTCTACTTCTCCAAGTGAGTGTTTGGGTGGCCCCCTGTCACCCCATGGTGTCCCCACAGCCCCCCTGCTGCTCATGCAAGCTACCCTCTCCCCACAGGTTCCAGGGGAAGCCAGCCCTGCAGCTGCCCCTCACCGGCTCCCATCCCTACGACCACATCACCGTGGAGTCGGCTTTTGACAACCCCACCTATGAGACAGGAGTAAGTACTGGCCCTCATACCCACCCAGCTGAGGCTGGGCACCCTGGGGATGCTGTATCGCATGGGCTGTGTGTGCCAGGGACCGTGAGTGGGGTGGGACAGAGGTGGGATGGGGGTCATGCATTTCAAGAACCTTATGTTAGATGGGACATCTATCCAGGGACCACATATGAGATGGAATATCCACATCAGCTGAGGGACTATCCATTCCAGCGACTATGTATTAGATAGGACACCCATCCAGAGTCCATGGGGTGGGATGGGACATCCATCCAGGCACCACACACGGGATGGGCCATCAATCCAGGAACTATGCACAGCATGGGACATCAATACAGAGACGACGAGTCATCTGGGACACCTGTCCAAAGACCACGGAAGGATGGGACATGTATCCCCAGGGCTGTCTATGGTCTACGATGTCCCTCCAAGGCCCTACAGAGTGGGAGATTCCCTATCCCGGGCACCCCGTGGCACCACCAAGTGTCCAACCCCTCGCAGTCTGTTTTCTTTGCAGGAGACGAGGGAATATGAGGTGTCCATCTAAGCATAGGCAGCGTGGAGCTGGGCACCGCCGCCACCCCTCCTGGGCCCCCCTGCACCCACTGCCCCCCAACATGGGCCGCTCACACCTCTCCCAAGGAGACTCAAGCCGAGCGCTCAATGGGAGTGACCCGGGTGCCAGACAACCCCCTGCCACCCCCAACCCACCCGGACCCCTGTGGGGTCTGCCCGAACCCCATCGTCATCCGACCCCCCACCCCGGGCTCACGGGGTGCTGAGCCAGTGGGGGTCCCTGGGTCCTATTCTGCCCCCCTGCCCCTCCAGGGGCACAGCAGCCCTCTCGCGATGGAGGATGGACCTGGGCAGGGGGAGAGGTCTGTGGGGACCCCCCAGGTAAGAACAGGGCTCCCCGGGGCTGCACTGGGGAGGGGGCAGCAGGACACCCTGCAGAGCCCCAGGGGGGGGGACACACACAGGGGGGTTGGGTGGCCAGGGGGGTGCCCACCTACCCTTCACCCACCCGCAGCACAGGGCCTGGCCCCCCCCCCCGTGTCTCCCACCACCGCCACGCAGGGTCGTGTCCCCCTCGCCCCCTACCCGAGCATGCTGCGTGTGTCCCCCCCAACCCCCCGGTCCCCCCGCTTGCTTCGCCCTCCCCGGGGCGTCCCCTCTGCCACGGGTGTGCCGCGTCCCCCCACCCGCCCCTCCAGGTCCCGGCACCCAGAGGGGTCCGGGGTGACGGGGTGGGCAGGGGGGCGCGGGGCACTGCCCCCCCCGCTCTGGAGAGGACACTCCGCCTTCCCCCCCCCATCTTTTGGTTGTTTCATTAATAAAACTGGTGTTTTAGAAGAAGCGGTGGCGTCTTCCTCACACGGCCGGGCAGCGCGGAACAGGGGCGGCACTGAGCCCCCGCCACCCCGGAGCCCCCCACCACCCTCTGCCGCTTTAAAAGGCGTGGCCTCCCTCGCGGTGACGTCACGCGCAGGGCACCGCCTCCGCCGCGCCGCGCGCCCCCTGCCGGCGGGCGGGCCCCGCCGCTCCCTGGCCCCCCCGCTCCCTGGCCCCCCCCTCCACGCCTTTGCGTCGTGACGTCACCAACGTCCGCACCCCCCCCTTTTCTTCCCCCCAACCGCCCTCCCGCGCCCGAACGTGACCTATGCCACGCGCCTGCGCGCCGCCCGCCACCACCCCCCCCCCCCC
>JANVCC010000196.1:1371541-1408546 GCA_025345505.1 Todiramphus chloris collaris
CTGCGCATGCGCGGGCGGCGCGGCGGCGGCGGCGGGGCCCTGAGCGTCGGCGCCGCCTGTGTGTGGTGCGTGCGCGGTGCGTGTGCGGCGGCGGCGGGCGCGGGGCCGCGCCGCTCCCCCCCCCCCCCCCCCCCCCCCCCCCCCCCCCCTCCCCTTCCTTCCTCCCTCCCCCCTTTACGCGGCATGGCAGCGGGCGCGGAGTCCCCCGCAGCCGCCCCCGGGCCCGGCTGGAGGAGGAGGAGGACGACGGGCAAGCCGCAGCGGCCCGTGGGCTAGGCCCCGCCGCCCGCCCCTCCGCCGCTGCCGCCCCCTTGCTCGACGCGGAGCCGCCGCCGCTGAGGGGCCGCCGCTTCCCCCTCCCCTCCCAGCTTCGCTCCCTCTCGCCGGGGGGGGGCTCTCGGGGCCGCTCCCGGGCTGGATGAATGTGGGAGAAGATGGAGACCAAGACGATCGTCTACGACCTGGACACCTCCGGGGGGCTCATGGAGGTGAGGCCCGGTCCGCAGAGGTGGGGGTGGAGTTTGGGGGGAGCTTGACCGGGGGAGGCCGCGGGGCTGCAAAATGGCGAGGGACCCCCCACCCCCCCGAGCCCCGTGGCCATAGAAGGAAGTGCGGAGGGACGGAGGCGGCTCGCCCAATCCCCAGGAGAGGCCCTCCCGGACACGGGGCCGGCGGGCGGGGCGGACCCGGCCGAGGCCGTGTCCCCCCGCGATGGGCCCGGGGCCGCTTTCCCCCCGTCGTGCAGCTGGGAGAAGGGCGCTTGCGGTCAGGGTCCGTCCCAGCCCCTCAGAGCCCCTCTCTGTCTGTCTGTCTGTGCATGTGCAGCAAATCCAAGCCCTCCTGGCTCCCCCCAAGAGCGAAGATGGGGAAAAAAAGAGCAGGAGGCCCGAGAAGGAGCCCAGGCGAAGTGGCAGGGCCACTAACCACGATAGCTGCGATAGCTGCAAGGAAGGAGGGGATCTGCTGTGCTGCGATCACTGCCCCGCCGCTTTCCACCTCCAGTGCTGGTAAGGCTCTCGGCGTTACCGCCCTCCGGGGCCCGGCCCCGGCAGCGCTTTCCCTCCAACGACTCCCGCTTCCCGTTAGGTCCCTGCCCGGGGAGCGGCGGGGGGGTGGTGGGGAGGCAGCCGGGACGGACGTAGCACCAGGCGTAGCAGGCAGGAACAAAAAAAGAGGTGCCAACCCCACTCGGGTCCATCCCCCCGAGACTAATCCGAGGTGAAAAGCCCCCTCGCTGCTTTTCTCTGGGGGTTGCAAGGCTGGGGGGGGTGCGGATTCACTCCCCTCCTTTCTTTTTGTGCTGAGCAGAGGCCGAGAGGAGGAGCGAGGCGGGTGGCTGCGCGGCCTGCCCGCTTTGCTGCTGCCCCTGCCCGGCCTTCCCCCCCAGCCACCCCCTCCCCGGAGCAGAGAACTTCCCCTCCTCACCCCTCTCAAGGGTGGGTTGCTTTGGGGGGGGGGAAGGGGGTCTCCGGAGGGTCCTGTCCGGGGGGGAGGGTGGGGGGGAAGCAGCAGTGGCGTCTCCGCGCCAGGCCTTGACGTTCCCAGCGCTTCCGTGCTGCTGCAGCTGCTGGGAATAATGGAGGTTGCTGTCTCTGTGTCTCCCTGCCTCACTGTTTACAATATGGCGACCTTCCTTTAAATTATATTTTTATTCTCAGCGCCATTTTGGCTGCATATATGACTTCCGAACCCTCGCAGTACTCCCCTCAGTATCTCAAACCTCTAAATGCCTTCCCTGTGGAAATCCAGGCCTCCAGACTTTAAAATTGGCCCGGTTTATTCCTTTCCCTCCTTTTTTTTTTTTCCTTCCTCCCGACCCTTCAGACCTGCTCGTCTCACCCGTGGGAGTGACTGCCGTGAACTGGGGGCAGTCGGGGTCCTCTTGCTGGGAGTTGCGTGGCTTTGTTGATGAAAGCAGATCTTTCTGCATGCAAATCTGGGTGCCCTGTGGGAGTCGTGAGGTGCGTGTGGAGGCGGTGGCGAAGCTCTGTAGTCAGTAGAGGCTGCGGTGGGGAAGGAAGGACTCTCGGTGCCTTCCCTCGTCGCTTCCTCAGCTCTCGGCACAAAGCGAACCCGCTGAAGGCACCTCAACTTTCTGCCCTGAAGTTAGTTTTTTTTTTTTCCCCCCCTTTTCTGCACTGGGAGGGAGCCTGGACGCATCTGAGGCCGCCTTACCCGAATCTCCCCTTCAACAGTTGACACAGGCGGGTGGTTTGTGTTAAATTAGCACAGCCAGAGTGGATAATGGAGTGGAGGAGGGAGCGGGGCGAGTCAAACAGCTGGAGCTCGGGCGTACAGAGTATTCTTCCTTAGGGGAGATTTTTTAACCACATTCCTTTCTCTCTTTCATGCTCCGGAGCTTTGTTTGCCACCCTGTTACAGCTGTCTTCTCTTTGCTTTTTGCTTTTTTTTTTTCTTCCTGTTGGTTTTGCTCCCACCCCCCCCCCCCCTTTTTTTTCTTTTGCGTGGTGGTTATACCGTGTTTATATGCTAATTGCAGGTCTCTGAACACTTATTAAACTGATTGCTGATACCAGGAAAACTGACTGTGCGGTCACAGTTCTGTAGGGAGTGTCCCGTTAGCAGCGTGTAGCCAGACGAACCCGACAATGCCATAGCATGCAGCCATGACATCATCCCTCCTACCCTGAGGAAGTGCTACTGGTGGTAGTGCAGATCCTCTTAATATTTACCAGGAGGACACTATTTATTTATTTATTTATTTTTATCCAGCATTCCTGATGGGCTTTCATTTAAGGCGTTTTGGGGGTGGTTTTTTTTTCTTCTCTTAAGGGTAGTTGCTTCAAAGTCGGTGTTTGCTTTCTGATGCTGCCAGACAGATCGTGAGGCTGGAACGATGGCTGAAGTGTCACATTTTGAGGGGGAAGAGCTGTGGTGGATGCTGTAGAGTTTCCCGGTTGGCTCTGAACCCTGGTTAAACCTCACCGTAAATGAGAGCGTTCTGTGCATGGCTAAACCTGGCTAAATTTCATGGCTTCATTTGGCAAGTTTGTTGTAGTTCTTGAGTTGGGAAACAGTCATGTAAATCCAGAACCTGTAAAGCTTTGGTGGCACTTGAGTTAGTTATAGTTACAAAAATAATGTAAATATTTGGCTAGCTGGTCACCCTTCAGGACAGAAATGGGAAGCACAATTCTGATTACACCTTCTCACCTCATTTGTTACCTTTCCCTGGGGTATCTCATCTTGACAGCAGCCCAGCCCCTGGTGTGGGAGGTGGCACAGTCTGGAGTGGCTTCACCTAAGGGCCTCCTGTTCTTCTGCTCTGCTGCTTGACCTCTGTCCATCGCTTGGCCAAGGCCTTCCAGTGAACCAGGTTGTTTCGAAGGGATGCTCAGGTTTTGTTTTCCTGTTTTCTTCTCTTTACCTCCTGCACCTCGCTTAAAGTTAACTTCCGTTCTGGATATAAACAGGCATAAAGGCAGCGCTTGCAACTTCCTTTCTGCCTGCTTTTTTTTATTTATTGAAAGAATAGCAGCTGTAATGCAATGCTTGTTTTAAGTCATTTGAATAGCAGTTTAAATACACTGCTGGGGCATAGTAGCTGAATTGTGTCAACAGCTTACCTGTTCTTTAAACATTAATTATAAAGTTGTAGTACCAGGCGATGTTTATTATCAATATAGCGAAAAGAAAGAAAAAGAAAAATATTTAAAAGAGAGACAGTCTTAATTGGTCTGGGGTTTGATTAAAGCTGTACAGGAGAGGCCATATTATAAAAGAAAATCAACAATAAGGGTGTGATCAGCCCAAGTCATGCAGTAGCCTGGAGACGAACCCAGGAGTTCAACCAGCTCAGTGGCCCATGAACTAGTTTTGTTTCTTCCTGTGCAGAGGAGATTCTTCTGTATCGCGTTGCTCAGACCTGCAGGGAGCAAGTTGGCTTCGTTAGGTCAGCGTGTGGTTCTCAGACTTGAGCGGTTCCCCTTAACTTCCCTCTAGTACCTAGAAGCCTGTTGTCTTCTGCAGAATACGGAAGGTGCTTGGTCAAGCCCCCGAAACTTTCCAAGTCAGAGTATTACCCCTCTCAGATGGTAAATAACGAGTTTTGTTGCTACGCTGTGGGAACGAGCGCTCTCCTGAATGTATGTGGGTGCAAGTGGCTTCTCGATTCATCTCTCAGGGTGTCAGCTCTTCTCACAGTTCCGTTTACAGAGTTGCTAGGTCAGTGTAAAACTCCTACAGGTTCTGTAAGCACCCATGGACCAACTGGGAGGGTTATGGGCCTGGCTGCAGATGAACTGTCCCCCTGGGAGGGGTCCAGGGAAGTGTAAAACCCCTTCCAGATACTTCCTTTCAGCATACTTGGATTGATAGTGTAGTCAGGTGACTTGTCTTCAGGTTTGAGTTTACAGAGAGGTGTGGGGCTTTTTTGCTGTCCTTAATCATTCTTGAAAACAGTGTTGGATTTTTAGCTCCCAAGTCTGCTCTCGGTTCCGCGGTCTGCCCGTGATCAGCTGCTTTGGTAACGGTGCGGCGCGCGTTTGCATTGTGCTGTTCTGCCTTCACCCAGGCCCCTGGGAATGGCGTGCGCTCCTTTTTTACATGACTGAAAACCAATTTTCCAGTGCTACTTCTATTCTTCCCCGTTTATATCACCCTCCTGGCTATGCGATTGTTGGAATTCCCTGTATTTTCTTGAATTCCTGGTAAACTTGATCCACGTTGAAGTCGGTTTGCAAAGCGACCGATGTTGCAAATTCATTACAGCTTCGCCGAAGGATTAGAAAGATCCCTGAGAGAGGAAAAGTTTAGTTAACAAGCTGGGGGAGGGGAGCGACAACAGGAGGGAGAACTAACACAGAACAGTTTTGTGTTTGTTTTTTCTCTCTTCTTTTTTTTTTTTTTTAATTAAAGTCTCACTGCCTGAGTTTCTGGTTGGAGGAGCCCAAAATCACTAACCTGTCTGAATGCTGCTCTTCAAGTCCCCCTTATAAATCTCACCCCGCTGGCTGTGAAGCTCTGCTAGCGTGGCAGAGTGACCCGACTTGCCTGTAGCTGCCCAGCTGCCCGTTACGCTGAGCGGTCAGTACCAGTTTAGCGGCACTGCCCAGCAAAAAAAGGCTTCCCGTAGGTGCTGGATTGCCCCGTGGCTGTGCTGGGAAAGGTACGCTGCGTCCGTACTGGGGCCCACTGGCTCCAGCAGACTTTTTGCAGCGCTTGCTCTTCGTGTTTATATTTGGAGCGGTTGGCTCCGTTTCCCCTCCGATTTGGCAGCCTTTGCCAAAGCGCCGTTGTTGAAGAACTGGAGTAACAGAGAAGTCTCTGCAGAGAGAAGGAGAGGAAGCTAAACTAGCCTGGAGTTTTGGATATTTTCTGTGAGTCACTTTGGTTAAGTGCTTTGCTCAAAGAATTGGAAAAAAAGTTGTGTTTGGTGGGACACCAATAACTCTTTTCCCCACCTTATTCAGGTCTCAAATGTCCTGCCTTGTCTTGGGATTTGGTCTGGCTTTGAGTTCTTTACATAAATACCTATTCTGTGTGAGGGAAGGGAAACCTTGGCATGTCTTTTGTCTTGGCTAATCCTTCCCCTGATGGGCATCTCTGGCTGCCTCAGGGGTTTCAGGTGAAAAATTTGGAAACTTTGAAAGGTCTGAAGCATCTGCTGCTGCAGGGAGTAGCAGGATGTGCAGAGAGGTGCAGGAGAGGCCGACTTCATGCCAAGAGTGATCTGCAGAGGAGCAGGGTTTTGGTACGTTGAATTATGTTTCACTGGCACTTCTGACAGCTTCCAAAAAAATCTCGTCATCTCGCTGCAGAAAGTTTTTATTTTGAGACTTTTCCAGCTGGTTTATTTTTTGTTGTGAGTGAGGTTGGGTTGTTTTTTTTTCTCTAAATGACCAACAAAACCTACTTTTATTTATGCATACCTTATTGGTTTATGTATATACCTTTTTTATTTTTTTTAAAGCAGCTTTTGTTTTTATGTATCCTTGGTTCTGATATTTTCGTAGGGTTGGGGCCAGCATAGTCTCGATCCCAGCCCAGAAGGAAGCATTTGCACTGGCTTGGTTTCTCGGTGCGCAGGGTCACTGCGCATGCGTCTGCAGATGTGGTAACACGATCGGCCTTGGCAGTTCTGTTCAGCACAGTTGTACCAATGAGATCTTGCACTCTTCTTATTTCGTCCTAAATCTCTCGATGCGAAGGCAGATAAGGTCAGCCTGAATCTATGAACTGAAGCTGAGGGCACCAGAAAACCATTCACAGGAAGAATTTGGTGAACTCATCTAATTTTGGGACTCGCAAACCACAGTTCCCACCTGTGTGTGCATGGGTGTTGCTCGTGCTAAACTGAGCGTAAGCAGATTCTGCAGCGTGGGCAAGAGCTGGGCGTTCAGATCGAGCTGTGGATCGCTGCTGCCGCTCTCGACACCAGCGTAAAGCGGTAGGAGCCAGGCTGTAGGGTCCTGACAGAGTCAAGGAGGAGGGTCTTGAACTTGCACTTTGCCTTCGGACAGGGCTGCTGTATGGACTAGTGTTGTGCCAAACCTCCGTAGCGGCCCGAAGCTGTTTGAAAGGGCACGGTATGAGACTGTTAATAAGGAAAGTTCTCTGTTCTTTTGTTCCTTTGCTTGGGAAAGTGCCAGTTTTATGTTGACTGGCACTGGTGGAACTGAGAAGTCCTTTTTCTTTTTTTTCTTCATGTTGCTGTGGGGTCCATTTCTGCATTGACTCCTCAAGTTCAAGGATGCAGCAGCTTGCTTCGAGGTGGGGTTCACAGCTCTGCTGGTGCTGCTCTGGAGCTGGTCTTTCCTGGTATGTCAGACCTGCAGGCGTGGCTCACGGGAGCCTTTCAAACTGTGGAAAGGTCTTCCCAGAGGAATTCCAGCTCCTCCAGGCATTTGCAAAGGAAATTCTTAATTGGATTAGATTCATAATACTAATCTGCTAATGACTGTTTGTTATGGAGATCTTGGCACTATCTTGTAAATATATTCACCTTCATTTAGCTTGCCTTGTGTCTTTTTATCACATACAAGCTCCGTGCTGTTAAGATTGTACAGCTGCCTGCGGATCTTGTAGTTGGGAATGGGAGGACTACTGTGTTTATTACACAAAGCTCTATCACGCTTTCGTAATTCTCTGCTCTCTCCCTCTCTCTCCTTTCTCAGTGTTGCTTTAGGTGGGGGTAGTAAAAAGGAAACAGTCATGATTAGCCTGTCTGACATCGGGCTGTACTTCTCTTACAGCGGGTGTGAAGGGCATCTCGGGTGGGGAGTGTGCCCATGCTGTAGTCACCGACAGAACTGTTTATTTACAGCAAGAGTCAGGACCAAACCTGCGTGGTTTTTCCTCCCAGAGTGGCATTTTTTTCTGCCTTGGGTTGTAGGTGCTGTTGTGATGGTGTGAAGAACACATGCACAGCAGGCTGGGTTCCTGGGTGGACAGCCAGAGTCGATGTGAATTTTCAGTTGTAGCATCGATACTGAAATGGTTTTTCTACATAGTAAAGGCACTTACATCAATTCTTCTGTTTGCTGACCCACGCAAGTGGATGTTAAATGTTTTTCTTGCTAGACTGACTCAGTGGTACGTGTCAGGTTCTTGAGTTTTTGCCCTTATTAATCCTCAGTAGTAAGTAGCAGGAATCTGCTGTGAAGAAAGCGAGCAGTGACTTCCAGAGTAGAGAGAGGTGTGTGTGTCTCTCCCTGAAAGTAAGTATTACAAGACCTGAATATTTAGGGAGTGCTGCCTATGGCAATATAAATCACATGGGAGAAGGATGTACCTGTTAGGGGTTTTTTTAACCAGTCAGGAAGTGATCTTGTGAAAATGCTAACGTATCTGAGAGTATAATATGGCTTTGTGATGGGGGGGTGAACTACTGGGTTTGAAAGAAGCCTGTGTAAGCAAAAACAAACCAAACCATCTTGCCATGTCAGGTTACAGGCTAAAGTTGTGGGTTTTGTGACACAGATTGTCAGAGCTTTTTCTTTTTAGTCGATTTACGCTGCCTCCAGCTCCACCACTCACTAGATGTCTGCCCAGCTTCCTCAAAGGAATGCTGCAGTATCCAGTAACTGTCATCTGAATAAAAATAGTGTTGTACCTTCTCTTTAATGAAGGGGTTGACACATACCAGTTGTAATGCAGTTACATACCTTTTTAGGGTATGGAGTAAATGCTCCCTATAGCCAAAAATGAAGAAGAAGAAGAAGAAAAAAAAAACCCAAAACCCTATAAATCAATCTTGCAGTTGATGTATTAGATCTTGAGTACAAAAGGCAAAGAGCATCTCAGCCAGCTGGGGGAAATCGAGCGCCTGAACCCAACTCTAACCTATTTCTGCTGACGTCTGCTCTGCACGAGTCGCTTGAAGTGAACTAGATGGAGCTGGAGATTACTGACTTTGAACCCTGTGGAAAACAGTGGCCTGAGGATGCAATTTAGCAGGCTGAGAACCCCACGCTGAATTTCTGGCAAGCGGCAGTGATTGGTGTGAAACACCTGCCTGTACAGCCTCTGACTCTGGGCAGGGCAGCATGTGAACTTCCCAGTGATCTCCATCTAGAATAGCAACAGGAGCAGGGTATGAAGGTGATCCAGAAAAGGCAGAGAAGAATGTATGCCCTGCTTGAAGGGCTTTTTTTTTGGTGAGTATTTGTATTGCTGCTCTTCTCCACCTCTTCCCTGGTGTTCTTGGGAAAGCCTAGTCCACGTGTAGATGTCAGAATTAAGCTGGTGCCTGCATGAAGACAAATTCCTACTTTTGCTTTTATGGGTCTGTCCTTCATCCTCTTCTGATACGCTGCTTTCTTTTTTTCCACCTTACTGCTTCTGTCCTTTCACCCCGTCTCCTTTGAAGACATTCCATGTGGCTAAGGCTGAATGTGTTCACTCCTCAGAAACCTCTCAGACCTGTGTTTTGATTTTCTTCCCCCACCCGCCCCCCCCCCACACCAGAGATGTCTCTTCATTCCTTGTTCTTTAAAGACAAGATTGGATGAGGCAATTCTCACTACAGCTGTGTTGTTCTCAGCCCTCTTTCTTTTCCCTGATGCTGCCCTATGTGTCTTGATGTGTGTAAAGATCTGAACACTTAATAATGGAGCTGGACATTGAATTCAGGCTATTGTTGCTATTGTCTGCAGGCACGAGTGATTCATGGGAAAGAAACAGGAATCGGGATGTGCAGAATGCCTGAATTTCTGGGTCTGACCCAAATTTTCCAAAGTCAACAACTCTTCCTCCTGATTTTTGCTTATAAATACACAGCTGGACTGTTCCCTAGCAGATAGGTCCCAAATATCAGAGCTCATAACAATGAAACTACTTCAAAACAAAAAGCACTAAAAAAAAAACCCACCTCAGTGTGGTACAGATGATGGTATGCACTTTTTTAATGCATGTTTATTTATATCTATATAGACCTGGTTTTTTAGATATATATTTGGAAATTTAATACCTTAAAAAACCAATACTTCCTTTAATTTTTTTTTTATTGACTGCTAATGAAGATAACTAATTGGTTGTCTAGGGAATGGTCTCTGTGGGCCAGGTTCTTTCTATAAATAGAAGTAACTAATTACATCAGGTGATCACATGTTTACATGCAGCTTATCCAGTTTATTTGACTCTCCTGCTTGTCAGGTCTTAAGGCAAAAAAATTCTCCTTCAACACCTTGGAGGGAACTCTTCTGATTGCCCAGGAAGGAGGCTGCACCCCTGGTAAGGACGGAAGCAAAGTGAGGTAGATAACTTCCATGAGGTTGTACTTGGCTCTCTCTTCCCAGGATGAGAGTAGCAGGAGCCGTTTGAGGAAGGATATAACTAACTTCCCTGGCTTCAGAATTCACAAAATACTTAAATTTGTAACCCACCAGTTCTTTGCCCTGTGAAATGGTACCTGGTTCTTAGGAGTGTGGTAGTACAGCTGCCAGAGACTTGAACCGTGGCCAGCAGAATGTTGTGCCCTCACAGTGGTGATTGCTCCCTGATTTGGAAGATAGAAGTAAAGCACACAGGGGATGAGATTTTGGGATCTAGCGTACCTGGCAATGTTACTGCTTAAACTGAAGAGTTCATGTCTTCCTCTGCTCCCATACTGGCATGTGGATTATGGTAGAGTGAGTACCTTTATTTTTTCCTTCCATGCATCTTGTTTCTCACTGTCTGGCCATATAATGGTGTTTTAATCCTGCTTCTGTTCTCTGTCTGTTGTTGAACCCTTATTACCAGCTCTGGCCGTGCTGTTGGAAAGATGCATGCTAAGCAAGTGCAGTGTTCCAGATGATGGGATAACTGGTGACCTGTGAAACGCTCATTTTGGTTCCCTTCCTTGCACAGTGGCAGCCAAAATAATCATGTACTGACCTGTCCACTGATGTCCAGCTCTCCTTGCTGGATGGAACTAATTTAGAACTTGTTATACGCACGCTCAAGACTTTCACCTCAGTGTAAGCAAAGTTATGCTGGCTGCTGTCAAGTGGGTGTTTTTCACTAGTTCCCTCAGGAGGAGTTGTGCTGCAGATAAAAGTGTAGTGGCTGATGCTCAGTAGTTAATGGGAATTGCACTACTGGTTTCCAGTAGGATAACATATATGTGAGCCTAACTGAGACCAGAAAATTCATGAAACTCACACTTCTGGGTCATGCTTAGAGGTCTGTAAGGAATAAAAGTTAGGCCAGGCTTATCTGAAATTGGGTGGTCTCTGCACTGGTGCTTGAGAAATCTTCAGCTTCATCAGGAGGATTTTCTTGTACTCCTGAGCATCGTGACTCTGCCCATGTTAACAAGCAGAACTTGTAGACCTTCACTGAGTAGTACAAACCACGACAGCGCAAGCTGAGGAATAATCCTGACGCTGCTGGAACGGAGGAGGGAGCCGACTGTGTGCTAAGAACCATCTTTTTGGTTATGGAGCCTGCCTCCTGTCTTCAGTAAACTCTTTGCTGACCCAGGAGTTGCGATGGGGAGGTAAGAGAGTTGCGGTGGGGAGGAGCTTGAAACAGGCTGCAGCTGTTGGCTTGGTTGGCGAGGGTTTATTGCACACAAGGTAGAGGCTCCAAGCGCAGGGTTCCAGGTGTCCTCCTCCTGCAGGGTTTTGGAGCAGCTGTGAACAGAAGTGTGTAACTTGGGTGCAGTAAAGCTGGTTCAGAGAACTGACTTTGGAGATGACGCAACTTTCTCTGTTTCTCAATGGGGCGCTTGTGATGCCCGGACAGTGAGGTTGGTTTCCTGGTTTGTTTTAGTTACGCCTGCCATTGAGGCCCCGCTGTAGGAAGCCAGGGAGCCTTGTTCTTTATGAAGCTGGTGGAACAGCTGTAGCTCTATCCATCCTTGGGATAAATAGGCGTCCAAAGGAAGAGCTGAAAGCCTTCTTCCTTTCTCTAACTCGCAAACGTAACCAGCATCCTTCACTATAGGCCTCTCATTGAGTCTTGGTAAGGTAATGAGAAGATTTCTGAGACGGAAAAATGTTCTTGCCTGTGTGGTTTTTTTTTTTTGGTGGGGTTACTGTTTTCCCCTGCACAGAAAGAAATATCTGAGTCCAATTGTTTAAAACAACTGACGTCAAAGACAAGTTATTCAGGAAAGCTTCGCCAGACCCTGGTTGGTTTTCCAGCCCGCGTTATCCCAGCCTGGGAGCTGGCTGTGGCCTGGTGGGTCCAGACTGGGCTCTCGCTATCGTCGGCGTGCCTGTGACACAAGATGGCCACCAGGAATGCCATGTGTAAATAACTTCAGCTTTGCCTGTAACCGGTTCCTTTGAGAGCTGTGGCCCAGCTTGTATTGAAGAAGGTGCCATTCCTTTGAGCATTTGTTTACTTATTTATTGAGGTCAGCAAAGTGAAGAGTAATTACAGGATTTGGACTAACAACAGGCATCTGATGTACGAGAGCTCCAGAGTGTGAAATTGAAAAGCTGAGTGGCTTCCTGCTGTCGTTTGCTTGATAAAAACTCCTCATATACAGGTGACTTTTGAAGATTTTATTTTATGTTTTGGTTTTGTGGGGTTTTTTTATTTCATTGTAAATTTTATTTAAGGGAGGCTTTGCATAGTGTTCTGACCAGGGGAGCTAGTCCGAAAGTTTGCAAGAGCAAGTCTTGACAGCACAGATCAGGTATGAATTTCAGGAAATGCTACTTAACTCTTAGAAAAAGCCAGGAGACTGGTACTGTGTCCAGTGACTGCATACCAGCGTAGTGGCATTTGAACAGGCAGTGATAACCATCTCCTTCAATTTGCATAGGCTTTGTATGAGTTGTTCTTCCCAGGTGTTTGTAGAGATATTAACTTGGAAAGCCAGCCTCAGTTTCTCAGAGATGTCTTAAGTTCAGAAACCTGTTCTGCCAAGCAGATCTGATTTGGGTCACGCCAAACCTTCCAGGTAAAACAGCTCTGGCCACCACTCTTGCCAGCGATGACAAAAGGGGAAACTTTCTGAAGCTAAGCTTCAGCAAAAGGGTACAGAACAGTACAACTGTTCAGTGTGTAGTTGAAAGGAGATGTGTTGTAACCGAAGATAAAGTTGGTGCTGTGCAATTCCAAGTCCTGTTGGCAGCAGACGCTACCGGCTGGAGATCTGCATTCTAATGAACCTCTGAAAGATGGGGAGAAAACAGCCCTGGTGCTCCTGTCAGAGCGCTAATTCTTACCTTGGTTATGAAGATCGAGTGTCTTGTTCAGATTTAAAAATCAGATTCTCTTCTGCGTCTGTTAAAAGGGTGAAGAATGTGGTCATAACTAGTTAATTAAACCGGCATTCTTTAGCGCTTCCCTGGCTCTCTGCTCAGACCCAGGAAATGCTCTGTGCTCACAGAGGGGCCGGCAGCTCAGGAGCAGCATTCATCAGTCTTTGTTAGTGCCGCGAGCTGCCTTGATGAACAGTTCATTAACCAGGAGAAGCAAAATCAGTCTCTTAATACACTTGCTATAGCAGCTAGGCCCTGACAGAGAGGAGGAAAAAAAAAAAAACCCAACCAACCAACTCAGGAGGCCAGTCTGAGAGCTAAAACCTTGCTGCTGCTCTGCAACTAATCTTTCCCCCTCCTTCCACCGGCCTTTGGGCAGCAGCGTTCATTAAAATGCTTCCCTAAGCTGTCAATTAAGAGTAGCATTGTGTGTAGGATCTCATGGCTCTGGAGCAGATAGTTCAAACAGCACAAACGGGACAAGAACAGAGGCGCTTAAGAAGAAACCTGTTGTAACTCTCCTGGATTCGCTGCGGTTATTAATTGTTTCATTGTAGAGTGCGTAAGAATGAGGTAACAGTTAAAACAAATAACCGGAGGCATCTGGCAGCGCGTGGGTCCCTGGCACGCCGTGCGTGCGTTGGAATGGGGCAGACGTGTTTCCAGCGGTTCAGGCACGCTTGTCGGGAGCTTCGGAGGGCTGAAATTCACTGTGAACAAACCAAAGTCTTTTTGGTTTTTTTCCTCCCCCTGGGGTGCTGGGAGGGGGGCACGAGCCAGATGGATCTGTACTCGCTGTAGCTGCAGATTTGAGAGCTTGGTTTCCAGCAGGAGGAAAACCCGAGCTGCTGCAGGATCCACCTTAGGACTCGGAACGGGTTCGTGCTGCAGCAAGCACACGGGGATCGTTTGTTGCTCTCCTCCTGCCATCCCCCCCTTCCCTGCTTCTGTTAGCAAGAGAGTCGTTTGGGGCAGGGGGGAGCTGCTGCTCCAGCCGGACATTTGAGGCTTCCCGGGAAGCAGCCAGTGGTTGAGGCGTTGGTGCTCTCCTCTAGAGCCTGATCTCCTCTTCATCCAAGTCCTCCAGGAAATGAGAAACATAAGCTGCAGGTATGTTTGTGCATATATACGCAGAGTGCCGCGTTTCTGGAACGCCTGGAACACAGAGGCCTCTGAAACCCTGTGCTCCTCCTCAAAATGGCTGCCAGATGTGTTGGCTCTACCGAATTCCCCAGAGCCTGACACCAGAAGTGCTGAGGTTATTGCCAGTTTGGTTCTTGCCGTGTTCTTCCCTTCGGTCTTCGGGGCAGAGCGTCGCGAGCCCGCGTGTGACCCGTGGTGGCCGCGGTACCTGCGGAGGCTGTGCTGGCACGCGGGGCACGCTCGGGGCAAGGCTCGCCGGGACTGCGCTGAAACAAAGGAAGCGTGTTTGTTTTTACAGCTCAAGCTCAGCAGCCTGGGCTGGGATCCTGTGCCATTTCCCCGTGTCAGGAGCGAGATTCTCAAGGAAGACAGCCTCTCCCTTTGCTTCGAGGCACGGCTCTTACTGCCCAACAAATACTGCGTGTCGGTGCCGGAGAAGTCTTAAAGCTTAACTTGGATTTGGTTTGATATTTATCTGTAGGGGCAATAAACAATATCGGGGCTCCTGAAGTGAACCACAGTCTGGCTGCCCCTGCTTGTGTGGCTTCTTGGGCTGCTCTCGTAAGCTCCTTGCTCGTGTGGCCACACTGCTTGATCACCTCATAACCCAGTCAGTCCCAGCTGGATGCCTTGTAACCCATTTGCCAGTCAGTGGGAGACGGAGCAGCCGCGTCCTGTGGTACCTGTTGAGTGTTCAGCACAAGAGAGCAGCCTTGCTATGCAGCTGTCCCTGCATCAGTAGGCAGAACTTTTAAAAGTGCATCTTAAAGCCACGCAGTGTGGCAACTGGCTCTTCTTCTGACAGCATGCACACTTTTCCTGCAACTGTCAGCAGTTTGCTGGAATAACAAATCTTAATGATAAAAAGGTGTTGGAGAGTACGTGAGCTAGTAGTAGGATCCGTAAGGAAAGTGTATCATCTAGCATATGCCGCTCTGTCTTTTAACTGAGGAAAAATGTTCCTCAAAATACTCCTCCTTACTCCTTCATCTAATTTGCTTTGGTTTATTTCTAGCATCAGAATGAGAATGTCATTTCGGTGCGATGCAGCTTTTATAGTAAGTGCAGATCCATATGAGTAGGATGTATCTTGTGCTTCATAGCCAAGGCAAGCTGGTTATGGTGACACTTTTAAGAGTATTTGGGTTGTCTTAAGATAGAAAGTGATTTCCACCATTAAGTAAGTGTGCCCAGGGATGGAGTACAGGAGAAGCAGTGGGTAGACTTGATGGCAGCTCGTTCAGTTGGACTCGCACCGCACATTCAAGGGGTGGAAATGCCTGGGTATGTGACTGTGCTTGCTGCAAGGGAATCTGTGTAGCCTGACACGGAGTAATCAAGTTATTTAAGGAGGCGTTGGTGTTGGGGGGAGGTATGTGTGCTGCGTGCAAGGGAATCTTCCATTTAGTTTTGCTATTCGATTCTGAGACCGTCTCCTGAAACAGAGCGCGCTGCACCGCGGCGACGAGATGGGAGGTTTGGCTGCTCAGAGCTGTCTCGCTCAGCGGGCGCACGGGGCAGCGAAACTGGGAGAGGAACCCGCGGAGCTGCCCTGACTCGGGCTGCCTGTCCACGAGAAGAGGCGTGCCAGAAATAACAGTAAAGCCTTGCTTTGTATTTCCCTTGTAGCAACCCGCCGCTCAGCGAGGAAATGCTGCCGCCGGGGGAGTGGATGTGTCACCGCTGCACTGTACGCCGCAAGGTAAAGCCTCTCCTCACAGACCCGATCCCTGCCCTCCCGACTGCCCGTTCGAAACGGGAACCTTCTGGTTTGTACCTTCTCCCCTGAACGTGTACGTCTGTACCGCCAGAGTGGCTCTTTGTGCTCGCAGTTGTGAAGGGCTTTGTGAGGAACCAGGCTTAAAGAAAACGAAGGGGTCTTGTTGAGACTCTCCTGCTATTTTTACCCTTGCTGCTACGAACCAAAACCCAAGCGCCCGATACGTTCTTGCCAAGCTGTACCTTTTAAACTGTTTTCCTTGGCCCCCCCCACTTCTGGAAGGGAGGGAGAGCTGAGGCTCAGAGGGAATGGGGATGGCTCCTGTGCTCGAGGAGGTGAGCTGTCTACAGGCAAAACAGGAGTCATGTTGATGCAGCTTGGGCACCAGGGCTGTGATTCTGGTTAACGTGTGTTTTTAGTAGTGTGACTTCACAGCAGTTTCACATCAGCAGAGGGTGAAATCACAGTGAGCTATGATTTCCTGGGCTGTTGAACAGGATGGGGAGGAGATGATTGGGCAAGATTGTGGCTTGTCTTTGTTTTTTTTTTCTTTTTTTCTTTCTTTTTTTTTCGTCCTTGATGCTCTTTCTCCAGGAAGCTGTCTTGCACAATGTAAACATCTTATTGCTGTGACTACGTAAGACTGCATAGCAGAGGGTTTAGAAACTGCACCAAACTATCTAGCAACTGCTCTTTTGAAGTGACACCCAAAACAGATTGGAAGAAAACTGTCTATTCAGCCTTTTGTTCCTCAAGTGATTGCCTTGTTATGTTTCCAGGGTACTGTTCAGCCATCTGCCAACAGTAAAAATGAAGGTTGCAGATTGAAAAAAAAAATAATAAAAAAGAGACAGAGGAAAGAAAGAACAAGTTGAAAAAACAAAACAAAACCCAACTCTTCTGTGTTTAAAATTGCCTGATAACATTTTGCTCCTTTTACAGACCATTTTAGTCATCGAGTAGGTAGGTTCATCCAAACTGGTGATGCTGCCAGGCACTGGAGCAGTGCATGGTTGCCCATACTAGGCCGTGCAGCGTCCCCTCGGGCTGCAGAATGGATCTCACAGTGATTGCAATGTCTCGTTTCCCTCTGCTGCAGTTTTCCCTGCCCACCTTGTTGGAGATTCCTGTCGTCAAGAGATAGCAGAGTGCTGTTTGTGTATTGTGCTCGTGTTCTCACGCTGACCCTCTCATTCTGCAGTGGGTTTGGATGCACTGCCAGGGTTAACAGGCTGCATTGACAATGAAGGGTCTACTGCGGAGTATCTCAGTGTTGGCTAGCAAAGTAAACAGAGGTGTCTTATTTGTCAAGTATTTAGGACTAGGTTCTGTGCAATGTTGTCCTGGTTTGGACTCAAATATGGCTGAAAGGAGAGACGTGCTTCTTCCCCATACTTGGTTCCCTTCAGCAGTTTTGTCACCTGTACTTCAGCTGCAGTCACATTGTTTTTGCTAGTCAAGGCTTTCCTGACTTCATGGGGGAAGTTGTAGTAAGTGGCTCAAGCCTTTTCAGATGCTCTTTGTCTTCGATTGCATATTTGTCAAGGTTGATGTGCTTTGTTTGTGGCCTCCGTGATAAGCCTGCCTATTCATGTCGTGCAGAAGCGAGAACAGAAGAAAGAGCTGGGGCAGGTAAATGGATTGGTGGACAAATCTGGGAAAAGGACCACCTCCCCCACCAGTGACGCAGACCTGTTGGACAGGTCTAGCAGCAGCATCAGGGCTAATGCGCATGCCAGGATCTTGGAAAGGAGAGCAAGCCGGCCTGGCACTCCCACATCCAATGCCAGCACCGAGACCCCCAACTCTGAGCAGAATGATGTCGATGAGGACATAATTGACGTGGATGATGACTCTGCCATTGCAGAAATGGACTGTGGGCAGCCCCAGCTGAAGCGACCCTTTGAGCTTCTTATTGCTGCTGCCATGGAAAGGAACCCAACGCAGTTCCAGTTGCCGAATGAACTGACCTGCACCACAGCACTTCCAGGTGAGCGTGGTTTGTCTGGTGTTGGTAAAGATGTCTACGGTTGCACTCTGCTGCCATCTTGTCTCTTTTTCCCTCTTGACTCCTTGGTAGTTGTGGCTCCAGTGATGCCTGCTGGTGAAAACAGAGGGTACAGACGAACCCGTGTTGGTCCTCCAGCTGTCCAACAGCAGGAGGTCTCTTTCAGATGTGAACTGTGGAGATGCTGCTTCTAATGCTACACCTCCATCAGGACTTGGGATAGAGGCTTCCTCTTGTCACCCGAGTCTAGGTCATCTGTCTGGAGAAAAAAATTATAGTCGTCAAAATACTTGATTTTGACTTATGATTTGAAAAAGTAGTAAAAAAAGTAATGACTTCATGTATAGGATGTCACTGAAATGGTTAAATATAAAATATGCCTGCCTTGAAATACAGTCACTGTCACTTAAGGCTAGATGAGGTGGTTGATAAGAGTTCCTTAAGCAGCTCTCTTTGCCTTTTCTGTTTGCCTCTGCCCAAGAAGATTATGTGTATCTACCAGAAAGCAAATCTCTGCTATGTGGGTAACCCAAAGCCTTTTAAAATTTACTTTCAGGTACTAGTAAGAGGAGAAGAAAGGAAGAAACCACAGGAAAGAATGTCAAGAAAGCACAACACGAGTTAGACCACAATGGTTTGGTTCCCTTGCCGGTGAAAGTCTGCTTCACATGCAACAGGTACTTGACTCTTCCAGGGAAGCTGTTCAGTGTAGCTGCACCCTTTGCAGGGCCAAAGTTCTTGCTGAAAAAAAAGAGTAGTTGACCTGTTCCCTTTCTCATTCATCTTCATTACTTGCTTACAATCCTCTAAACAAATGGGTGAATAATCATCTTTGCTAAATAACAGCTGTTTAACCATGGCAAGTGTAGGTGTGGCTTCTGCAGCCCTGGGTGGCTGTGAAGGGTTTTCAAATGCAGCCTGAAGACATTGAGCCCTCTTGCCCTCAGTGTTTTTCTACCAAAGACAATTCTAAAGCGATATGATGGTTTAGAAAACAGATATTTGTTTATGGTTCATTGAAGGAGGTATGTGAGGAGGTGACCTTTAGGAAATAGAAGTCTACTGAGAGAGATATAAGCCCAAGGCAAATAGTAAATCTGAAAACCAGTACAAAACACTGCTGGTTTTTATAACTGCATTAAAAAAAAATGCACAGATAAATCCCAATTCCAAATGTCACTGAAAACGAAAAAGTGTTATTTCAGGAACCTAGTCAGAGTGAATTTTTGGAAGTGGGCTACAGACTCGGGTGGGCTTTTGTGGAGAACAGCTGATGGCTTTGTCATAGAGTGAAGACTTTTTTTTTAAAGGCTGGGAAATCAGGTGTAGCTTTCTGGAGTTTGAGACTTTTCCTGAGAAATATTACTAAAGTGAATGTCCCAACTTCACATGTGATTCATCTGAAAAAATTTTAATAACCTAAATCTGAGGTTTCCTTTTGATGTCTGAATTTTGCTCTAAATGAAGCCACTCAGAACTTCTAACGCAGAAGGTCACCTTCATGATGTGAATCTGACAAATACTTGCAGCTTTCCAGCAGTGGCATCTCTTCTGCCAGAGGACCTCTTCTGCACTGGGAAACCCTCGTGTGCGTGGGCAGGTCCTTTTGCCTTGAGTGGGTCTTGCAGAAGGTCCGTGTAGCTCAAGTTGCAAATCTGAAGCCTAATTTTAGACGCAGGTAATACAGAGTAGGGAAATTGGTGGGGAAAGAAAAACTCAAGTGGTTATCAGAGTTCACCTGCCTGTTCAGTTTATTCTTTATGTTCTGTAGGGGAAATAAGAAATGGCTCTCTCCTTGCAGGAGTTGCAGAGTGGCACCTCTGATTCAGTGTGATTATTGCCCACTCCTTTTCCACATGGATTGTCTGGAGCCACCGCTTACTGCCATGCCTCTGGGTAGATGGATGTGCCCAAATCACATAGAACACGTGGTGGTAAGCAGGACTATGAGTGCGGTGTGGTAACCGGATGCTGGAGTGGAACCTGACAGGTCCATTAATGACAAAGTACAACAAATGTAAAACAGTCTCTGAGCTCTTATTGCTCCTTCTAACGCTTGTAAAGCTCCTGCTGCAAGCAGCGTACTCTCCAAAGGAATATGCTGCTGCTATCTGCAATAAAATGTACAGATGGGGAAACTTCTTCCTGTAACTGAAGCTGACAGCTCAGACTGTGGCTCACTGACAGCTTGTCTAGTTCTCAGACTGGACTCCTTAAGATCTAGATGAGCTTCCAGAACTGTGATACAAAGCAGCACAGTGCTACAGATAGGGAAAGTAATTCTTTACATGCTTAACCCAAAAAACTTTCATTTCAAGAAGGAGTTTTCATTTGTGGGAAGGAGTATGCTTGAGACTAAATACTCAGGGAACAGGGGGCTGTGCCTGGACCAGCTGCTACTGAGAGCATTGATGCTGCTTAGCAGGCCTCTGAATGCTTTTGCATTTATCTCCAGCAGTGTGCCCTTTAACAGAAATGGTTAGTCTGAAGCTGCGCTGATGCTGTACTGGCATTGCTACGAGGTGTTATGAAAGTCTTAGGGTACAATAGAGTGACCCACAGATCCCTAACTCCTGTGACATTATTTGATCATCCAGCTGAACCAGAAGAACTTGACCCTGAGTAATCGGTGCCGAGTATTTGACCGGTTCCAAGACACCATATCTCAGCACGTTGTCAAAGTGGATTTCTTAAACCGAATCCATAAGAAACATCCTCCAAATCGCAGAGTTCTTCAATCAGTAAAGAGAAAAGGTTTGAAGGTATGTGTAAGCAAGTAGGTGTAAACTGTATATGTTCTCCTTCCTGTATATGTATTCCAGGTTGAAGAGAAACCAGCACACCCTGTAGAGATAACCTCTTGGGGCAGGAGGAAGAGGGTAGGGTCTCAAGAAATGAGGTGGTGAGAGGTCTGGAAGTCAACAGTTACTTTTTGCTACGTGTAGGATTTAAGAAGCGATTTTTCTGCCAACCATAAGACTCAGCTATTACAAGGAAGCCTTTAAATCTGGCACCACAGGCACAGAAAGTACAACACACAACCTCCTGAAGGTGACACCACAGTCAGAACTGGGGCTGCTGCATTATCTGTGTTAAACCCCAAAGAGTATTTGCTGCCACAATGTCTGAAAAACACCATACAGTTTTCCCTTCTTCCTTGGCCTTTTTTTGCCTGGCTTCTGTGCTGTAGCCATCATCTTGTGCTGAAGTCACGTCTGACCTAATGAATAAAAGCTATTAATTTCAGTCTTTATTAATATTAAAGTACTCAGTTCTTGAAACTTCTAATGTATTGTCTGCAGGGTTCCTTTGGGTCAGAAAGCAGCAAGCTCAAAGCGTAGTGCTGGTGAGACATTTTAACTAGTCATTTTTGAGTAATTGTTCTCACATGTGATCTTCTTTCTCTACAATGTAGGTTCCTGATGCTATAAAGTCCCAATACCGACTTCCGCCCCCGTTACTTGCGCCTGCAGCGATTAGAGATGGCGAGCTGATCTGTAACGGGATCCCCGAGGAACCCTTGCAGAAGCACCTTTTGAACACTGAGCACTTAGCCAGCCAGACAGAACAACAGGAGGTAAATGAAGTCAAATGCTTGGACTCTGTGTTTGTAGTTGCTTTGGTACAAAGATCCTCTTCCATTTCAGTCGTGATCAGAGCAGTTGTCTAGGAAACCAGTCTCAAAACCGTGTCCGAAGGTGACAGGTTGTCTTGTCTCCAACACCCTTGCCTGTTAAAACTTCCTTTTGGTTTTTCAGGTGAAATATAAAACTACTCCATTGACACTTCAAGGAACTGGTGAAATAGTCTTCTTGCCTTAAGAGTGCAGTCGAGGGCTTTCTGTCTAGATGTCGTTTTTCTTTTCTGTCTGAAGGGCAATGTTTTCCCCTTTGATTATGTAAGGCTGCTCTCCGACACATTTGTGTGTTAATGTCACGTTTCTGGGCTGCTTTTTATTGCTGATAGAATTGGACTTTTAAATCGAGGTCAAACCAGTGTGTTTAAACCTCGTATGAAACTTCTTGCCAGATTCCACGAGGCAAAGGCATGTTGCTTTGCAATCAGTGCTGCAGTCGAGCCCTTCTGTTAGCCGAGGCGGGATTCTTCTCTGTGGCAGGTGCACATTCAGCATGGAGCTTAGAACTCCGAATCAGGCTTTTGGTCTTCCTCTGCCTGGTGTGGAAGGAAAGGTGCTCTCCACCCCAGCTTCGACAGGTGACTTCCTGTCGTGTTGAGGTAGATCAGAATTTCTTTCCGGCGTGCTACGGAGTAAGTCGGAGGACTGTGTTTGGATAGAAGCCCATATTAGTGAAAGATGTGTTTGTAACTAGCCGAAGAGTTCCAGCACTTAACAAGTGAAGAGGAGGAGGAGTTTGGGGGTGAGGAAGTGCGTCTGTTGCCTTCTCCCTCCTTTCATTTCAGCTCCTCTGTGTACTGTCTCTGGCATGGAGGTAAACAGGATGTAAATTTAGCTGTGCTTTTGTACCTCTGGTCAAAATTTTCTGCTGATTCTAGATGAACATCAGAGCAGATGCTGTAGTTCCAGGTGGTCAGCAGCACAGTGAGGCAGCTGGGTGAGCGATGGAGTAAGTGTTGAGGTTTGGAGCACTGTCTGCCTGTGGATCTAACCTGTGCTTTTCTCTTCCTCCCAGTGGCTCTGTAGTGTTGTTGCGCTCCAGTGCAGCATATTGAAACATTTATCTGCTAAGCAGATGACTTCGCTTTGGGACTCTGAACAAACAGAGAAGGCTGATATTAAGCCTGTTATTGTGGCAGACGGCTCACTCGCCAACCCTTACCAGGCAGCTGACAAGGCACCCACACCTTCCCTCTATTCCATGTCATCCTGCACCTCAGGGATTACCACCCAGAATTCCTTGAGCTCCTCGCAATCCCAGCAGACTTTGTCACAGGAAGATGTCAACTGCAGCTCGTGTATAGATAAATCCAAGAAGGTGTCTTCTTGCGGGACTTCGAATGGGCCGACGGCCTCTGACATCAAAGTTAACGGTCCTCATTTCTATGGCGTTTCATCGGAACCTTCAGCACAGTTGACTGACTCCCAGAGGCTAATGGGATCTGGTAACACAATACCTGTTTTGTCTCATCGGCAAACGTGGCCTCGGTCCCTCACGCCCCCGGCCACTTGCGGACTTCCGAACCACACCATTGGAACCATTGTCAAAACGGAGAGCGTAGCAGGGCCCGTTTCTTGTGCACAAAGGGGTTCTGCGCCCGTCACGAGTATGCCTACGTCCATATCGAGCTCCTGTGCCAGCCTGGAGACCACCAGCACTTTGCAAAGAAAGAATGTGCAGACGCAGATAGGACCCCCGCTGACGGCAGAGCTGCGATCTCTGGGCTCCCCTCTGACTGCCACGAGGGCTCTCACCCCTCCGCAGGCTGCCGGGGATGGGATTTCTGCTGTTGGGTCCACAAACAGATTCTGTTCACCAGCACCACCTTCAGGTATGTGCCAGACAGCTGATCTTGAGCCCCCGGGGCTGCTGCCTGTGGTTCTGAACCACTAGCAGAATGCCCTCATTTAACGAGGAACTGGGTTTTGTCTGGAGAGCTGGGTCTCAAGTCTTCTCTGTCTTGGGTTCCTTCATGGGAGCCACGGGATGTGTTTTTGCTCACTGTGTATACCTCAGAGGGGAACTTTTGTCCTGAGGAGCAAGACAGTAGATCATTTTGATTCTGGAAAGGAGTAGTAGTTTTAAATTGGAAGTCTGTAGCTGCCCAGCCTTGGTGTTGGACAAGTGGGGACTTGGGAAGCTCTAGTCTGTTCAGTATTGGCTGGCCTGTTAATGCAGGGTGGTTCTGGACTGAACAGACCACCTCTGTCCCAAGTTCTGCCCAAACACCTTCCCCTTACAGAGCCTATACCCCTTCTTCAGTACAAAAACACCAAGTCCAAGGTGTTGATAGCTGAGAAGTCAAGAGTTCCTGCCCGTAACTCCAATCTTGCTGGAGTAGGCTTTCATTTAAAGCATTTCTCCTTCTCTTCCCTTTCCCCAGCCCAGCTCAACACACCCCCTCTGTGCTGTGGGCTGGGTTTGAAGCAGTCGTGGAGAAGCACGCGACAGAGCTGCCTGTCGCTTCTCTCGCAGTTCCCAGCTGCTCAGGGGCAGGCTTGCGTGGAGTGGTTCAATCTGGTGATTGCAAGAACCAGAGGCAACGTCGTTTTCTTATTCTTTTAAAAATCCCTTAATGAGTAACTTCTGAGCTTTACTTCGTGTTTGGAAGCAGTCCCTGGAGTACTCAGCCTCCTTGCTCACTGCTGAACAAACTCAGTTACTCTGAAGCTGCTATTTTGATTGTGCCCCGCTTAGAAATGCAAAGCTGGGAGAAGTTTGGTAGCGTAAATGAGACCATACTATAGAAAACTTCCTGCCTCTGGTTTGAAAGAGCATTGCAAACCCTACGTAATTTTGCAGTTACTGAGGATGTTAAGTAATTGCTCTTGGTGCAAAGCTTGTGTTCTACAAAATGTGCATTAAACATCCTTTTGATGCAGTGTCTCTTGGGAAAGGTGTAAATATTTAGATTTTCCATCTAACACGATGCATATATATATAAACAAATCTTAAATTACAGTACAGATTTTGTTGCTGAGTGCAAAAATACAAATTGTTCCTGACCTTTTTTTTTCCTTTTGCCTGTACGTTTCATGCATATAGTAGTTCTACTTCTAAACAAACCAGCACAAGAAGATCTGGTCTCAGCAATGCATGAAAGGGATTTTGTTTCCTGGCACTCGCCATTGCCTCTCTCAGCTGCGTGGTCACTGCCAAAGCAGTAGGATTTTATTTTGTAAATAATAAAATCTGCTTCTGACTGTCACGTTCTTACTAGACAGAGAAGCACACACCAGACTTGATAATCGTGCAGAAAGAAGAATGTGGCACTTGTGCTTACTATGAATGTACAGATCTAGACAAGCTACTTGGCAAATGTCTCCAGGTTCAGCGAGCTCTTCAGGCTCCTGGGGACTTGGTGCTCATCTCTCCGGTCTCTGTAGGACATCATTTACAGTCTGTCATTGCTGCTGCTTCAGAGAGGGAGTAGGAGATTAAATGTATAGATCCAGAATTTCTCTGACAACTGGAGGTGAGAGGCAGAGCTGCAGTTGGCTCGGTGTCGGAGGCACACGCTAGTGCAGTGAGGGGAGGAAAGCTGATGGCCTCGAATTCAGGCCTTTTTCAAAGGGTGACTGTGAGCAAAATTAGTCATTCTGAGCAGCTTAGGAGAGAAGTGCAGCCCGAGGGCTGGGTGCCTGTCTCCTGAACGTCACAGTGACATATCTTTTCTGCACCATCTTTCTCTGTAGATGGTAAGGTCAGTCCCAGCACCTTATCCATAGGAAGCGCTTTAACTCTACCCTCATCACTCACTTCAAACTCTGCAGCTATGCTGGACCTCACCAGTTCCCTGAAAGCGTTTATGGATGGCGGTGAGTATTCATTATCATTCTCTACTAGCCTCATGTTTGCTTCCCTAGAGCTTTCGGTCTCTGCTTAAGGAAAAGTTCCAGAGATAAAGAAGGGTTGCAGTCAGGTGAGGGTGGGGCTGGGCGTACGGTACCTTAAATATGTCACATGCTTCCCTACTTGTAGGGTTGCCAAGGCAGCAAGGCCAATGAGGTGTTTCTGCCTGAAGCTTTTCTGGGGAAGGATCACAAAGCTATTGCTCGGGCTGCTTTCCAAGCAGAACTCACAGGCAGAAACCTGCCGTGCCGTGGTGCTAGCTGCAATCCAAAGCTGCTCCTGACAGGCATGAAATCCAGCAACAATAGATCTTGTAGGCGAGCAGTCACCTAAGTGGTGATTCTCTAATGGGTCAGTTAATTTTCTGATTTATTTCTGCTTCTGTCAGTCTTCTCCTAGACTGGACACTTTTTTTTTAATTATTATTATTATTTATTTTCCTTTTGTTCCACTTGGCAAGAAATGCCAAACTTTAGTGGAGTGACTTCAGGAAGAGATTGCTGAACAGCCATCATCAGTAGCGTAGCGAGGCTGTTGCCAGAGACAACTTCTACATCTGAAGAACAGCCTTTCTGGTGTTGCCAGCGTGACCCTCTTTTCTGGGGTGACCCCCGACTGCTCAGCCTGCCCAGCCCACCTCTGCTATCAGGAAAGGCTGTTAGAGCTCCACTGCTTCTGCTTGACGTTTTAATGGTCATTGAGGTGGAGAAGGCTCTTGGAAGAAGAGGTTAGAGAAAGCAGACCTCTTTAGGGCTTTACAAATAGACATACTTCAAAGCTGTCAGCAACAGATCTGCTTTAAAGCTCATTAACAGTATTGTCTGAATTTCCCTGGTTGATTGAATTGCCCCCGCTATGAAAGCGTGTGACTCCAGAATGAGCCTGTGGCAGCTACAGTGGTGGTTACAGCTGTCCTCTGTACTCTAGGGCTAGGCTAACTAGATGCTGGCACTTCAGCAGAAGGACCCAACCTGCCACCCAAAGGAGTGTGATGTCCACCTCTGCAGACCTGTTGATTCTGAGCCAAACCAGCAGATTTTCAACTTTCACCAATCCTTGTTTCCTTAAACTTCTGCTTGCAAGTGGGACAGTTAAATCCACTGCAGCTCAGATTGCATCCTTTCCATGAATAACTTACTAATTGCTTTTTGTTTATTAACAGAGATTGAGATAAATATGCTGGATGAGCAGCTGATCAAGTTTCTGGCCTTGCAGAGAATACATCAGCTCTTTCCTTCCAAAGCTCAGTCTCTAGCGAGCAGTGTCAGTTCCCATCAGCAATCTCCTGTGGGAAACCACATTGAAGGTAAGAGCAGCCCTAGAATAGTGGGTTTATGTTGAGCTGTAGCTTTTTGGCACTCCCTTGCCTGTTCATTGAAGGAAATCTCCCTCTTCTTCTGGTGTCTCTCTGATGCTGCTTTTCATGTTTCTTTCCTCTCATCCCCCCTGCTCTGGGTATCTACCAGCCAGAAACTCCTTTAGGTCCCTCCGCTTAATTATTTACAAATTATGGCAATGCAAGCACCTTCAGTAATGTCCAGTTCTCTGATGGAAATCCTTAGTGAAGTTGTGTTTTACTCATCCTAGAATTGGCAAGGGATGGGAAGGTTCAGCTGCTTTTGGTTTCCCCCCCCCACTTCTGAGATGGGCAAGAGAAAAGTGTGAATTCCTGCTCTCTCTTTCTGGAGAAGTTGCCTGTGGGGCAAGTGCACAAACAGGAAGAACTGGGGCACAGAATATACGTGTGATGTCACTGCCCCTTCAGAATGATGTCACTGTCAAACTGAAACATGGAATGCAAAGAATGGAGAACAACTTGTGCTGCTGTTGGAAATCTTCAGATTCCTGAGCTCAGCATTGGCTTTGTTTATGGTCACTGGTACCTAACACCTAAAGCTGGAGGTCAAATGTGGCTTCGAGTTCCTCTGCTTGCAGCCAGTCCATTTAATCTGCTTTCAAGCACTGACTGGACAGCCTTGTTGTGGGAGCAGTTCTCTGCTCTCCCTCTACTAGGCCTGGGGGTAAATATCCCAGATAAGATCTTTGGAAGACTGCTAGCAATTCATAACCTTCTTCTGTGCTTGCCTGCTCACTTGCTGCTGTAGCATCACAGCATTCCCTGAATGCTTTGTCAGTCTTCTTCTGAACCCTGCAGTGGGAAGCAGTGCCAGGCTGTGATACGAGCTGCTTTCCTGGGCTGCTCTAACAGAGGAGGTCTGGAAATTCTTCAGCAGTCTGCCTTTCAGAAGGCAGATTGATGCTGTCTTAACCCGTCGCCTTTTTGGGCAGGAATGATGCATCCAGCTGACTGTTTAGCATTGCTGATGAAATACTAGATCCAAATCCTTTGGTGAGCCCTGTCGAGCCAGCAGAGCCAGGCAGATGAAAGGACTTGTGCAGGGTGGCTGGGCGGAGGTGGGAACCCGCACGTCTCAGCGACATCAAGTGCCGCACGTCCAGCGATGCCGCTCGCTGTGGCCAGGGTTCTTGACGTAGGTGTCTCTGCAAGCAGTCTCGTAATCCTTGTGTGCTGTTCTTTGATTGCACACCCTTGGTGTAAGGCAAGATGGTCAGAGATGTAGTACCAGGAGAGGCCTTAACTCTGTGCGTGTAAGGGGCTTATCTCCAAAAGACAGCTGCTGAAATCCTGGCCAGGCCTGTGCGGTCCAGAGTTTGATCTGCTCCAGAGGAGATGATTTTCTGTCCAGTTAACATGTGGTTTAGACTTGGCTTCCAGGGAGCTGCTCTGAAGGCTTAGCCCTGGAGCAGCCCTTGCCCAGCATTGCCGTAGGGACCTACCCGAGGGCGAAGGAGTTCATCAGTCATTCAGTCCTGGGAGCTGGGTTAGTCCCTGGACAAGCCCTGTTCAACCCGTGTGTTTTGTTGGGTTTTGTTTTGGTTTTTTTCCTGCGGCTTCACTGGAAGTGAAATGGCAGCTGTTGAGTTGGTGACATTCACCAGCACCAATTTTTTTTTTCCTTTTTAAGTAGTAGCTTGACAGCAAGCCCCATCTCCTTGATTACCCAAAGTGGGAGAGGTCAAGAGAGAAGCTAGTGGCAGGAGGCTTGTCTTTTCCTCTGTGTGGCTCCATTGTGCCCACTCGGTATTAACATTCCCCAGTTACCTGGCTTGTGGGGGTTGCAGGAGAGAGCAATTTTCTCTCCTGACTGGCAAAAAGGTGTTGACTGCACAAACATTCCTAGAGGGTTGGGAGCTGGAGTTTAGGCCAAAGCTGACTCTATCCTCCTTAGGATCTCTGCTTTCTGGAGAATCTAGGGCTGGGGACACTGGGGTCAAGCAGCCTTTGTAGCTGATAACATTGTTGATTTCTTTTTATCTTGCAGCTCAAAGAAAGGAAGTGCAAGCCCGGGCAGTGTTCTATCCTCTGATGGGCTTAGGGGGTGCAGTCAATATGTGCTATCGAACCCTCTACATTGGGACAGGTGAGTGGCTTTTTCCAATCCTGACCCTCCCTGAGTGTTTGCCAGGTGGGTGTTGGAGAAATCAGACCCATTGTGGCTGCTTTTCCCAAGATTCTTTTCTACCAAAAAACGTGGAAATTCCTCATCCACTTGAGTCTTTGTGGGGTTGCACCTTTGTAACCTGGCTGGTATCAAAGAATCCCAGCACGGTGGGGGTTGGAAGGGACCTCTGGGGATCATCTGGTGCCACCCCCCTGCTCCATCCAGCAAGGTCACCCAGAGCAGGGGACCCAGGATCACATTGTCCAGGCAGGTTTGGAATCTCTCCAGAGGAGACTCCACAGCCTCTCTGGGCAGCCTGGGTCAGGCTCTGCCACCCTCACAGCAAAGAAGTTTTTCCTCATGTTCAGACAGAACTTCGGTGTTCAAGTTTGTGCCCATTAAATCAAGATTAGCAGAATGGTTGCCCGGGAGATTTAGTGCCTGACTGATGGAGAGAAGAGTTACGGTTTGCTCGCAGGTTTCATTTCTTTCTGTTTAGATCCTTCTGGCGCTCAGGATAGACCCAGTAACTGTGAAACACTCTTCAACCTTCATGGAGCTGCTCGCCTTCCCTTCCCCCACTGAAACTTTGTTTGGTGGCTTATCGCAGCATTATTCATGCAGTCCTGGGAGTGGGGACAAAGGCAGTTGCTCCCCTGTTGTTTTGCTAATTGAAGTTTAATTCTGCCTGTTGTTCTCTGCTGCCTGCCGGTTTGGGGTTGGTTTTTTTTTTCCTCCCTGAAATGAACTGAGCTCGTTTTGTCCTCCCCGTTGACAGGAGCTGATATGGATGTGTGCCTTACAAGCTATGGTCACTGTAACTATGTGTCTGGGAAACACGCCTGCATATTCTACGATGAGGTGAGTGCCTGAGAGTTGGGGCTTTTTTATTATTTTTATTCTTTGGCATGCATGGCAGTGGGAGCTGGAGATGCAGGCAGCAGGTTGTCTTTGTGTGGTGCTCCTTTGTGGACTACAAAGTAAGAGCCAGGGCTGTGAATGGCTTCACTCCAGTGCAGGCTGCGTCAGCGTTTTCTGTCAAACCCTTTTCTGAAGCACAGAGCTCTGCCAGCGTGATTTCTCTGAGCGAACTGCTTGGGGACAGAGCCTGACCACAAGCAAGAACTGTCACTGCTGGTATCTAGGGAAAGAAAAAGTCATCAAAACGGTTTGATGCTTTTTGATCCAGCTGTGTTGTTAATAAAAGCTAAACTTTATGTGTCAGCACAGAACCTCAGCTGGAACAGAGCGGGGACCTGCTCCGAGTCTCTTGCTTTCAGGTGTGGTGATGGTGCACTGTTCATGCCGTGCACAGTGCTCTGTAGAAATTGCTTATTTGACTAAAATTTCAGTTAAGCTTTCTGTGTAAACAGAGGTCTACAATTGCTCCTTAACCACAGTCCAGAGATTAGTTTGTTCTCAAAGTAAATAGACTGGTGGGTCTGACAATAGAAGCACCGCTGGAGGTGTCTTAGTCTGGACACAGTCTTTGAAGCAAGATAGTCTTTTATGTCACCATTTGTCAACCAGCTACAGAGCAGGATCCAGGATTAACCTTCAGCCAGCTTTAGCCATTCCTCCAGTGCACTACAATCTCCAGAACACACTCGGTAATGCGATCCAGACCTTCAGTCTGTGTTGAACCACCTCCTCACAGTGGTCAATCCTAAGTCAGGCTCTAGGCACTGACTTTCTTCCATATGCCAGCAGCTCTCCTGTTGGGCTTGCTCTAGAGGGAGAGTTCCCCCTCCTTAGCGCTCTCTGCCACTCTTCCTGCTCCTGGCCACAGACAGCTCGTGCTTGGTCTTGGTCTCTGCAGTCCAGCAGGTTACTTGAAAAATTTACTTCTCAGTGCACAGGGAGTTTTGTAACTTGATTATAGCTCTGTAGTCCCTGGGGGAAAAGGTCTTCAGCCCTCAGATGATTCCTGTGAGCTAACCTGAACCCTTCTCCGCGCTGTCAACATCCTCTGCAGAGCTCACTTGAGCGTGACGCTGTTTGTGTAGTGCTGTGTCTCACCCTAACGTCTTCTGGCATCTCGGCATCTGCAGAAGGCCTGTAAATTGCAGCCTGTCTCGATCTTGCAGCCGCTGCAGCACGCTGGCGTCCCTTTTGCCATCTTCTGTCTGCTTCCCAAAGCACGTCTCTCCCCTGCTAGGCGCAGGTCTTGGGCCAAGTTTGCATCTAGCGTGCCTCTTAAAATGGTGTGCTTGCTTTGTGAGAATCGCCTGGAATCCCTGTTTACGGAAGATCTGTCAGTCCAAATCCAGTAGTAGGTAAAGCTCACTGCTCTTCAGAGTGGCTTTGGCCATGCCAGGAAGCAGCTCTTGCTGGAAAGCCAGCTTTTCTGTGAGCACGAGCCAGGCACGAGTATCAGGTTGGGGATCTCTGAAGCTGGAGGGTATTTAACTGCTTTTACTTTTCCATCAAGAGCTCTGGGTAGAGAGGGGTTGTGATGCGGTACTCCAGAAGGGAGTACAGGCAGAAGCTCTTCTGACTTCACATCTCGATTCCCTCCTCTCCCCTCTTTTCTTTTTCTTTTTTTTTTTTTTTTTTTTCCAGAATACGAAACATTACGAGCTGTTGAACTACAGTGAGCATGGGACAACTGTGGACAACGTGCTGTATTCGTGTGACTTCTCGGAGAAGATGACGCCCACTCCTCCCAGCAGTATTGTTGCCAAAGTGCAGAGCGTGATAAGTGAGTGTTGAGGGACCACGGGGAGCTAGCTGAGGGGGACCAGAGTGGATGCAAAGCAGGTGCCCATTGTTCTGCAGTGGCTGGTGCACCTCTTCCAGAACTGGAGCTTCTCCGGGGGCCTCTACCTGGGTTACATGGGGCCTGGGGAGTGTCTCAGCCTGCCGAGTGCTCCCCTTTTGACCACGGTCTGCCTCCACTGCTGGAGTTAACTCCAGGCCCCTGACCCATGAACTCCAGTTCAGAGCTGGACCGGGGGGGTTTCCCCACTTGCGAGCAATCTGGGCTGTGCTACAGCCCCCTGCGTGCGTTGCTCCTGGTGTCTGCCTGATCAGCTTCCACTTCACTTGGCTGCCAAAATAGACCTTTATCTCTCCAGGGCCGTGGGGAGATTCCCATTTCCTTTTTACCAGCCTTGTGGCCAGAGGATCTTACCCCTGAGACACTTCAGCAGTAGCCCCTGTTGAAAATAAGCTGCTGCTGGCCTGCCCAAATCTTACTTTTTTTTTTTCTTTTTTTTTTTTTCCTGCCTCCTTCCCAGAACGACATAAAAGCAGAAAACAAGAAGAGGAGCCGCATGAAGAAGCCTCTGTGATGAATTCACAGGCACAAGGGCAGCATCGGAAACCCTGTAACTGCAAAGCCAGCAGCTCCAGCTTGATAGGGGGCAGCGGGGCTGGCTGGGAGGGGACAGCCCTGCTCCACCACGGCAGTTACATCAAGCTGGGCTGCCTGCAGTTCGTGTTCAGCATTACTGAATTTGCGACCAAACAGCCCAAGGGGGACACTGCCTTAGTACAAGACATGGACTTGGAGGAGAAGCTTTCTCTGAAACCCCACCAGGTGCCCGTGCTGCGGTCCAACTCAGTTCCCTAGGAATTTTTAGGAAGAGAGCTTTTGGAGTAAGGAAAAAAAAACACAAACAAAAAACACCCTCAAGACTCTTGCAATGCAAAAATGTACAAACCGAGGTGGGATTTTTCTGTGTCGGCCCAGAGACTGTTCACACACCGTTTGCATGAAATGAAGAACGTTTAACTTTTTTTAATTTTTCTTTTTTGCTCAAGTTTTAGGGGCATTTGCACATATATTTGTACTATACATTTCATTTTAAAAGGAAAACTGCAGTGAGAGCAGGACGCGTCAGAGCGAGGGGCGACCGCTGTCTGACTCGAGGGCTCTCCCTGACAGATAGTTCCCATGCAGTTGTAAAATAATCAGAAACTTGTTCTATTTTGTGCCAGTGACAATAGTTTTATATTAAAAGAGAAATACAGTTTTCATACAGCAAATCTATACAATATCATTGTTTTATTTAATGTAAAGAAGCGCTCTTCTTCCCACAGTTATTTTTTTTTTCTCCCATCCCTCCCTGCTATGGTTGCACTACAAGTAGCTACTGTGTATTATGGGCAGTGAGAAACGAGTTCTTTTCCTGGTGTCCATCCTATTTTTATTTCAAATAAGGAAAAGTGTTGGATTCTGTGTAAATACATCAGTGATGGCATTTTTCAATGTTTTAAAGCTGTGTACAGTGCTACATGTGGTATGACGTTCCTCAAATTGTCTATTGTAGCAGATCGTTTGTCGTAACCTGTCTGTCTCTTTTGTTTATAAGCCACCTCCCCGCAGCAGAACAGCTAGTTCCACTGTACATAGTAATTGTAACGTTTTAGACTTTACAGAAACTTTCCTGTATTCTGTATATAAAAAAAAAAATACTTCACATTCTGTTTTCTGACTGTCTGTCTTAACTCCTTGTCACCACACCCTCGAGCTTCCCGAGCGTGTCTGATGGCAGAAGAGGAGCTTGAGCTGTGGGCTGGGGTGGAGGTAGCCCCTTGACCTCTGTGGTGAGGGTTGAAAAGCACCTCTGGAGATGATCTGGTGCCACCGCTCTGCTCCATCCAGCAGGGTCACCCGGAGCAGGGGGCCCAGGATCACAGTGTCCAGGCGGTTGGGAATCTTCAGAGAAGGAGACTCCACAACCTCTCTGGGCAGCCTGGGCCCGGCTCTGCCACCTGCACAGCAAAGAAGTTTTTCGTCCTGGTCACATGGAACTTCCTGGGTTCCTGTCGATGCCTGTTGCCCCTTGTCCTGTCGCTGGGCACCACGGAATAATCTGACCCTCGCCTCTTGCCCCCCAGGGCTCTTGCTCAGAACCGCTTTTCTCCAGCTGAACAGCCCCAGGGCTCAGCCTTTTCTCAGAAAGGCCTGGGGGCAGTGCTGACAATCACAGGAGGGGTGGGGGGCAGGGCTTGTTCAAGTTCATCGCGTCTTAGCTCCCTGCAGTGAGCAGCGCCATCGGCAACCCGAGCAGTTCCAACCTTCACCTCGGATGGTCCCAGGGATGGGCACCTCTCTGGCCAGGAGAGGTGGGGTCTGGGTCGGGGAGGTGACAGCGCCCACCCCTCTCCCTCCGGGCATCCCCCTCCCCGCCGGCCGGGCAGGAGCCTGCGCTGCCTCCTCTCCCGCTCTCTGCTCCTCCCGGGGCCGCGAATCCATCTTGCCCGCAGACAAAGGCCGGTGTAACCGCCTCCCCGCTCCCGCCCCGTGCCGATAACCCCGCGGTCCGGTTGCGAAAGCGGCGCGGCCCCTTTGCCCCGCTGCCTCCTCCCGCGCGGGGAGGCGGGGGCCGGGCTGGGGCGGGGCGCGGCGGCGGCAGCGCAAGGGCCGGTCCCGGTCCCGGTCCCGACGGCGGGATGGGGTGGGCGCTGCTGGCTGTGGGGCTGCTCTTGGCCCTCTACACGCTGCTCCGACACGGGCTGCGCCGGGGCCCGCTGCCCTGCGCCCGCCCCGAGCTCCGCGGCCGAACCGCCATCGTCACCGGTGAGCGCCGGGCAGCGGGAACAGCGGGCCCGGCAACGGGGCGGGACGGCCCGGGCTCCCCGCTCACCGCTTCGCTTCGCAGGGGGAAGTGGCGGCATAGGGGCGGCCACGGCGCTGGAGCTGGCCCGGTGCGGGGCCCGAGTCGTCCTGGCGACCCGCAGCGCTGCGCGGGGAGAGGCTGCTGCCCGCCGCATCCGCACGGTGAGCGCCGGGACACCGGCAACCCCCGGCACCTTCGGGGGACCCCCAGCACATCCCCGGGAGCCTCCGTGGGATGTCCCTAGGCATCACATGGGCACCTTTAGGACCCCAGTGGGTACCCCCAGGAGACTCCCATGGGCCATCCCTGGACATCACATTGCCACTCCAGTGGGTACCCTCAAGGGACCCCTGGACATCCCCAGGCACCCCTAGGAGACACCCATGGTACATGACACACCCCAGGGACAATTCCCAGGACACCTCCAGGGGCCATCCCCAAGCACCCCAAGGCACAGAGACCCTGCACCATGGGGGGCTGCATGGGCACCCTTAGCCCAGGCACGGGTCACCCCGTGTCACCCCTAACAGCACAGCCACAGGTCACCCTGCAGCCACCCTCACCCTGGGCTGGATCCAGCCCCAGAGCATCCTCCCTGTCCCTGGCTGGATCCAGCTCCCACCCCAGGCAGGGTGCCCCCCACCCTGGGCCCTGCCCCAGGCTTCACTGTGCCCACAGGAGACAGGGAACCCAGAGGTGCGGTTTATGCATCTGGACCTGGCCAGCCTGCGCTCAGTGCGAGCCTTCGCCAGCACCTTCCTGCGCCAGGAGCCCAACCTGCACCTCCTCATCAACAACGCGGGTGAGCTCCGGGACACCATCCCCCTCCCAGCTCCTCCCTTTGCATCCCCAGAGCACCCACCCTGGGCTGCCATTGCCTCCTTTGCAGGGGTGAACACCGGCGGCATGACGGAGGACGGCTTCAGCCTCCCCTTCCAGGTGAACCACCTGGGCCATTTCCTGCTCACCCAGCTGCTGCTGGAGCGGCTGCAGAGCTGCGGGCCCAGCCGCGTGGTCATCGTCGCCTCCAGCGCCCACTGCGCCGGCCGCCTGCACCTTGACACCCTGGGCCAGCCGCCTCCTGGGCCGCTGTCCGCCTTCCAGGACTACTGCGACAGCAAGCTGGCCAACATGTTGCACGCCCGCGAGCTGGCCACGCGGCTGCAGGGCACCCAGGTGACGTGCTACGCCGTGCACCCAGGTAGGGACCTGGAGCTGGGGACTGTGGGATGGGGTGGGCTCGATGTCAGCATCGGCGTGGGGTGTTCTTTGCACGGGGCGTCCCTGCGTTTGGGGTGTCTCCCGCATGGTATGTGCTTTGCAGGGAGTGGCCGCCTTTGAACAGTGCAGGCTGTGACCTTCGTGGCACGTCCCTTCCCAGGGTGCGCTTTTTGCACGGTGCACTGTTGTGAAACTTCCCTTTGCACCGTGTGTCCCCTTTGCACCGTGTGTCCCCTTCGCACCGTGTGTCCCCTTCGCACCATGTGTCCCCTTTGCACCGTGTGTCCCCTTCGCATCGTGTGTCACTTTGCAGGTAGCAGCCCCCCGTGCAGCGTCCCTGGCACAGCGTGTCCCACGGTGCTGAGGGGCTGGAGCATCTCTGTGCTGGGGCAAGGCTGGGAGCCCTGGGGCTGTGCAGCTGGAGAAGAGCAGCCTGAGGGGGTCTGGTCAATGCTGAGCAAGAGCTGAAGGGCCCCTGGGGGGCAAGAGGATGGGGCCCTCTCAGTGGTGCCCAGTGACAGGACAAGGGGAAACGGGTACAAACTGGAACCCAGGAGGTTCCATCTGAACAGGAGAAACTTCTTTGGTGTAGGGTGTCAGAGCCTCGCCCGGGCTGCCCAGAGAGGCTGTGGAGTCTCCTTCTCTGCAGAGATTCCAAACCTGCCTGGGCACTGCGCTGCTGGGCCCCTGCTCTGGGTGCCCCTGCTGGATGGAGCGGGGGGGTGGCACCAGATCAGCTCCAGAGGGCCCCCCCAACCCCCACCACCTTAGGATTCTGTTTGATTCTCTGATTCTTTGCATGGCATCCCTGTGCACGCCGTGTCCCCCTGCACCCTTGCACACCGCATCCTCCTTGCACAGGGCACCGCTGACCGCACCCCATCGCAAGGCCAGAGCCCGGGGAAGGCCATGGCAGAGCTGCCGGTGCAAAGGCCGCCCTGGTGCAGCCACGGCCGCAAAGCAGCCTTGTCCTGTGTGTGCCTGTCCCTGCCGGGAGCCAGCGTGAGACGTGGCCGCTTCCCTTTGCCGCAGGGTTTGTCAACACGGAGCTGTTCCGCCACATTCCGCTCTGGCTGAAGCCGCTCTTCCTCCCGCTGGCCTGGCTCTTCTTCTCTGATGCGGCCGAGGGTGCCCAGACCTCCCTGCACTGTGCCACGCACGAGGACCTCGAACGCTTCAGCGGCCGGTACTTCACCGACTGTCACCTCCAGGAGCCGTGGCCAGCAGCCCGTGACGATCGGCTGGCCCAGGCGCTCTGGGAGGCCAGCGAGAGGCTGGTGGGGCTGGGGGAGCCCCCGGGGAGCCCCTCGCCAGGCCCTGCTGCTGCGGTGCAATAAAAGTGACGGTGGGGAAAGGGAGGGAGCCACCATCAGCTCCTGCGCCGCACGGGAGCGAAACGGGAGGCAGCCAAGGGTGGCCCGGGCAGGGGCACCCCCCAGGCACAGCCCCAGCCCCGGTTTGTGGGGCAGGTTTGGGCTTCGTGCCCCGGTTCAGCTGCAGCACAGCGTGGGGGTTGGCCCCACGATGGGGGGTGTGCGTCATGTCAGTGCCGCGCACTAGTGCATGGCCCGTCCCCTGCACACGCACGTGTGTGGGCAGGCAATGCTGTGTGCCGCGCCCTGCGCGCGCAGCAAAGCTGCTGCCCTGCCTTGCACGTCCATTGCACACGCTGCAGTGCACACACACACACAACTGCCTTGCACGTCCATTGCACACGCTGCAGCGCACAC
>JANVCC010000196.1:1408556-1443109 GCA_025345505.1 Todiramphus chloris collaris
AACTGCCTTGCACGTCCATTGCACACGCTGCAGCGCACACACACACAACTGCCTTGCACGTCCATTGCACATGCTGCAGCGCACACACAGAGCCTTGCACACTCACTGCACACGCTGCAGTGCACACACACAGAGCCTTGCACGCCCACTGCACACGCTGCAGTGCACACACACACAGAGCCTTGCACACTCACTGCACACACTGCAGTGCACACACATGCACGGCCTTGCACACATGCTGCAGTGCACACGTGCTGCAGTGCACACACACACACGTGCTGCCTTGCACACGCGCTGCAGTGCCCACACACGCTGCCTTGCACACTCACTGCACGCGCTGCAGTGCACACACACGCGCTGCCTTGCACACGCGCTGCACGCGCACCGCCCCCTTACACGCTCATTCACCCGCCGCAGCGCGCGCAGGCCCCGCACAGCGCGCACGCGCCTGCCCCATGTTCCCGCGCGCCGCCGCCACGACACGCGGCAACCCAAGATGGCGGCGGGCGCGGGATGCTCGGCCCCACCCACGCGGGGCGGGGCGGGGCGGGGCGGGGCGCCTCTCCGACCTTCCCAAGATGGCCGCCCCCAGCGGTCGCGACGTGCGGGGCGCGGGAACGGCGAGGCGGGGCCGGGCGGCGCGGGGGGTTGTGGGAACGAGGCGGTGGCGGGCGCGGGGCGGGAGGTGCGGTGGGCACCATGGGGAACTGCCACACGGTGGGGCCCAACGAGGCGCTGGTGGTGTCAGGTACGGCCGGGGCTTCGCAGGGGCTGGGGGGGCCCTGCCGGGGCAGGGGAGAGGGGGCTGGGGGGGACCCTGCCACGGGGAGACCCTGTCACGGAGCGAGAGGGGCCTGGGGAGCTGCAGGGGTCCCCGCCATGGAGGGAGAGGGCATGAGGGGCCTGGGGGCTCCTGTCATGGGGAGAGAGGTCGCTGTGGGGCTGGAGTGGTCCCTGTCATGGAGAGTCCCTGTAGTGGCCGGAGCCTGAGGGAGCTGGGGGGTGGTGTCTGTAATGGAGCTCGCTGGGAGGGGGCCCTGATGGGAACTGGGGGGGTTCTGCCTTTGAGGGGGACTGAGGGGTTCAGGGCACCCCTGTCGTGGGATCTGCTTCTGGGGTGAGGGGGCTTTGGGACACTGAGGGGGACCCTGTGATGGGGGGGTGCCCTGGGTGGTGCTGTCCCTGTCAGGGAGGAGCTCTGGGGCACTGGGGAGGATCCCTGCTGTGGGAGCACCCTGGAAGGTGGTGGGGAATGGGAGGCCCTGTCTAGGAGGCGAGTGTGGGGTCTGGGGGTGCCTGCTGCAGGGTGCCCTGGGGTGTTGTGGGGGGAGGGCCTTCCCTGAGGGTTCATTGTGGGGGGTCCCTGTCACAAGGGGACCTTGTGGTGGTGTTTGGGAGTTGTCCTGCAAGGGGGGGGGTCTGCTGGGGGATGTCCCTGCCAAGAGGGTGCCCTGGGGTGGTGGGCAGCTCCCTGCTGTGTGGACCTCGGGGCTTTGGGATCCCTGCAGCGCAGGGAGCAGTGGGTGAGGATGGGGTTCCAGCAGCACACCCCAGTCCTGCTGCTGCTGTCAGATGATGTCAGGCAGTGGCACCACCAAGGCTGACAGGCTCTGGGCTGCTGCCAGCAGCCCTTGGCTTGGATTATCAAGAAGCCGTCCTGTTCCTGGGGGGCAGGTTGGCTTTGCAGGGGAAGACAAGCTGTGTGTGAGCATTGTGCTGGGGCAGAGAGGGCAGCTTGGGGCAGGGTACCATGGTGTATCCTTCTCATCTATCATATCCTGCTGTTCCACCACATCACAGGGTGCTGACACCGGGAGCAGTTGATGCCCACCAGATCTGTACAGTTTTCTCTTGAGGTGTGCTGGTTGCTTAGGTTAGAGTTAAATAAACCAGGAGTGAAATTCCCTGTGTCTGATTCAACCTGTAGCAGCTCCAACGCTCTTCTGAAGCTCCAGGCTGCACTTTGGCATAGACCAGGCTACATGCGGACAGGACAGTCGGTAATTAACAACTTAATTACTTAGTTAGGCACTGTAATGGCTTGCTGTAAGGGCTGGATACTCCGCTCTTGTGTGACAGGCTGGGGTCCTATGCCAGGTAACAACCAAGTCAGATACAGATGTTTGTCACTTTGCGTTGCATCCTTTCGGTCGATGCTGGGACGAGTCTCAGGGCCAGCGCTGGGCTTCTCAGACCTGAATTCACCTGGCAGAAAATGTCTGTGAGTGTCAAGGGCGTGCTACGACCACAGCTCTGCCACGCGTGTGAAACGGCATCGGTAGGTTTTTGGAGCGTGAGCCTCCAGCGAGCTGCGGCACTTGTTCCTGGCTGCTCTGTTATCAGTTCATCTCTCTTGGATAGCAAGACCTGTTACGGGAATTGCTGAGGAGATGCCAGAAGCAGGCTGCAGCTTTGGAAACAAATATGCCCTCTGCGGCGGCTGCTTCTGAGGAGTTCCAGACTGCACCCGCCAGCCGCCTGGAGCAACAGCAGTTCTTGCAGTTTGCCTGCTCTTCTGCACGTCGCTGCAGTTCCCAGCTGGGATCTACAGCTGGTGCTGCACTTCCCTCCAAAGAGACCCCTGCCAACATCATCACCGCTCCGTGAAATGCCACCTGGGAATCAGGAAGCTGTGCTCCAGCCGTGCTGGGGTGCCCTTCTAGTCTTTAAGAGCTTGATTTTGCTTCTGTTCAGCTCTGAAGTTTACAAAACACGGCTTGCGGGATGAGCCGGCAGGAATCTGTGGTATCTGCGTGCAGTTCCAAGCACGCTGCTTTCCCACAGCCGCGAGCCGAGGACGCTCCTCGACGCGCGGCCAAGTTCTGGGAAGGGAGCGCAAATCGTGCCAGGCTCTGTGACTCAGAGTTGGGTTCGGTGCTGCCACCAGATGCGGTTTTCCTCCGCCGCTGCCCAGCGTGGTCTGCAAACACTTGCTGTGTGCTGAGGGCACCGGGCAGCCCACGAGGTCATGGGAGCTCCGCAGAGCCCCGCGGCCGCTCCGCGCTTACGTGCAGAGCAAATGCCAGAGTGCTAATGGGAGGCTTGTAATTGCAAACCATTGTATTCCAGGAACTTGATCCATGTCTCACCAGGAAAAAGCAGAGAAGAGCTTGGGAGCCAGCATTTATTCGGCTGATTTTAGGTTGGATTTGTGGAGAGAGGGTGAAAGGAAGAATAAACCAACAGCAAGTGATGTGCAAAGCGGGCTTTTGGCTTGTGGTCTTGAATTGCTATGCAGTTGTTGTCTGAGAGACTTGACGTTGTGGGAAGGCACCTCCAAATCATGAAGCTAACTGAAAGTTTTCTTTAGGGTAAATTTAGCCTGTGCCTCTTAAAGCAGGTGTGGCCCTGTGGATTTTTTCTGAGGAGAGGAGTGGTGTTCCTTCTTTTCACTTTCTAGTGAGACACTTGGGTTCCTCCAGTGCTTAAGGAGCAGCCGGCCATGCCTTGGGAACCTCTGTGTGTGCAGGAGCTTCATAGCCTTATTTGGGAAGCTGTTTCCCAGGCACGGGTCAGTGTTCCCACTGGCACTTGTGTCCTTCCTTTGTCAAGCAACCGATCTAGGAAGCCGCACTTGGTTGGCCAGTCTGTGTGAAATGTGGAGCCCAGGCGTTGTAAGAACATTCCACAAAGTATTGTGGAGGCACAGTGGTCTCTCTGGAATATGGGTCTAACCTTGCTGGAGGGTAGCGGTGCTGGGATCCTCTCGGTGAGGTTTGGTGCAAGCTCTGAGGAGGCTTTAGCAGGCACCTGGAGTCTCGCTGGGTTCTCCCCAGGCGCAGGGGGAGCCACTCGAGTTTTCAGGGAGATAGACAAAGTTCCTGTTCATCCTGATATCCCAGTGTTGCCACCAGCTAAATATGTTGTCTCGATGCGTAATGCTGGTTTTGGGTTACAGCCTGGCTGAACACAGCTCTCGGGGTTAAGGATCCACCTGCTAGTTTTGCAGTACAACGCAGTCATATTTCTGCAGAGCCTCATAAGAAGGAGATGTCATTGGTAACAGCCGTGTGCTTCTTACAGATAGTGCAAGTAAATAATATTGCCCAAATCTCTACAGCTGGGGCACGTTCCAGAGGAGAAATGGTCCAGAAGAGCTTCAAGGTGAGCACCTGGAGATAGGTGACAGGGGGAGGCTGACACAGCCCTGCGTGTTCCAGAACAAACCCCTGCTTCAGAAGGACTTCAGGGTGTGAAAGGAGGAAAAAAAGGTCAGTGGAGTTGCAGCCCAGTCAGCTGAGCTGTATTTTTAGGAGAATACTGAAACAAATAGGCTTATAAATGCCTGGAAGGAAACAGCTGCACGTGTTTGCTGCGCATGGGCCGTGCTCAGCTGACCTGACCTCCCTCTCAGGGGGCTTAGCGCTGGGAGGATGAGGAGAAGGAGTGGATAGTACACACTTTGCCTTGACTAAAGCTTGTTAAGACTCTAATGATTTCTCAGAAGTCAGAGAGAGACACTCCCGCCTGGTTTCTCCAGCTTCACTTCAGTGCAGAGCCCTTTTGGGATCTCTCGAGCAGGCAGTTAATTCCAGCTCGGTGTAAGCATTTCCTGCCGCACCCCAGCAGTCAGGGGGGATTAACCCTTCCGGAGCTGCTCTGAACTCTGCCGTTCTCTTCCCGCATCCTTCTTATGCCTGCAAGAGGAACTGCCCATGATTTTGAACCATTGTGACTGTGCTGGTTTCGTGGTACTGCTCTAAGTTTTGAAAGCCTGAAATAAAAGCTTCCTGAGGCTCTGCGAGCCTTTCCGGCAAGAGGCCTCGAGTCCACGGTGCAAGGAGGAACTGGTTTCCCAGATACTATAAAATTAATGTGTAACTGCCTGGAAAACCAACTTGACAGTGGCTCCCTGTTCAGCTGTGAGGATTTATCAAGCAGGTTCCTTGTTTTGGCTTGGATAACGGAATCGAGAATGTGCTTATTGAATTTGCAGGCAGTACTGAGCTGGGAATGGATTGGAGAGCTTTGAAGAGCTGGGTTAGAAGCAAAACGAACTTGACAGGTTGTCCAAGCGGTCTGAAAGAAACTCGATGTGGTTCAATAAGGAGAAATGCAGAGAGCTCTGCTTAGGTGAGAACAGTCGATTGCACGGGAATGGAACGGGAGGAGCTGGGCCAGGCTGTGTCCGTGGTGAGCAGCAGGAGCCATCAGAGACTAACCCTCGTCGGGGAGCTCGGAGCTGCTCCCCAGGGCTGAGGTTGAGGTATCGAGGTGTTCTGCCCCTCTCACCAGGCAAGCTGTGCAGAAAACTCCTAGTGGCACTGGTGGTCATCTGCCAGGTTTAACTGAGCGCTCACCCAGGGTTAGGTTCTTCACTTTGCCTGTGGTTGGTTTCATGGTGTGTGTGAGGGTTGGGGGTTGCTGCCCAGAGTGCAGCTCTGCAGATTGTCTCCAGACTGTAGTGAGATTGCCAGTGCTCAATACAGCTGCTTAACGCTTGTGCAAAAGGCAGCTCCTGCAGCTCCTCTGTGGTGTTTCCTTCTCTAGAGGTAGTTCTTCATCTTTTTGCAGGTGATGAGGCTCGAGGATTCCCTTGTCAGGTGCCTCTGAAATCTCCAAGACTTGCAAAATTGCTCTTCAGAAAACACAGTGGGAGAAAGAGGTGGACAGGATGGCCTCGGGGCTTTCCTTTGGGTTTCCAAGAGGAGTTCCGGGGTAGTATCTCTGTAGTTCTGCTGTGTCACTTCACTGTGGTTTGTCTTCTTTGGGTTTCTGTTTACAAGATGAGTTAAACTAAACATTTGGTTTTAAACTTGCTCTGTAGCACTGATTCTCAGGGCTTAAGTCACATTGGTATAGATGACATCCAAATCAAGCTGTCCAGCATAATCTGCTTTCATCTGCTGCGGTGACCATCAACAGATATTCAACTTGGAATGCTGCATCATTTTAAATTAATTTTTATTAACCTTGTGCCATTTCTGCATGTGGACAAAGCCTAATATATATGCACAGCAGGGCCTAAGCACCAGACACTGACTTTAGTCTAGACCCTGCTTTAAAACGTGATTTTCTTTATGTATGCCTTTGCCACTGCCTCTTCCTTCAATTTTTGCCTTGTTTTTCTTGTTAGCATCCCATGACATTTCCTAACACAGGGACGTTTCTTGAACAAACCCAACTTCTGTCTGACTGGACCCAGTGTGGGCAGCAGGTCCTCCTGGACGAGGAGAACCCAGGACTCGATCGCCCTGAACCAAGGTGTGAAGATGGCAGCTCGCTCTCTGCAGGTGAAGCAGCAGGGGCTGCTCTGTGCTTGCCTTCAGCCTGCCCCCATCCCTGGGAAGGAATTGAGTTACTGAGCTACTGTAGCAGCTTGTTTACCTCAACCTGATTTCTGAACGTTCGCCGCTTCCTGCCACAACACAAGCTCGTTGCCTCGAGTTACCTTGGGAGAGCAAACAACACAGAGCTTCTTTACAGCCTCAGATTGTCCCAGCTTTGATGTTTTGAGCCCTGTGTTTTTGTAACTGTTGGGGCTCCTGTTCTTTCTGGCATGCCGTCCATCAGGGCAGCGGCTTCCTGCATCTGCTGAGAGCTCCATTTATCTGCAAACTCCCAAGCAATTAATCTTGCCTCATGAAAAGAAAAAAAAAAAAAAAAAAGCCAATGACATGCTTTCTCCTGGCTCTGGGAATTCTTGCTTGAACATAGGACCCGTTCGCTTGGGAAGAGGCCAAGCTGGGTGGCAGCTCCTGGGCTATGAATCCTGCGTTTGTAGCCTGCCTGGCCCGCGCGCTGCCCCGGAAGAGGCACGGTGCGTGTTTGGGGAGGCGATGGCCGAGCGGCTGTGAGACCCGGGCTGCTAGAACAGTGAGCGTATTATAGCTGGAAAGGGCAATTTCTCTGCCAGATCTCTTTGTGCAGCAGGGTTTATTCTTTAGCCTCGCAAAGATGTAGCTTTGTTGGTTCCTTTTTCACTCTCTCTCTCAGACTTGGGAAAGCGGGTGCAGGGCTGCAACGGCAAAGGAGCAAAGGAGCTCCTCCAACCCACGTCGCTGGGACCGAGCTCCGCTGCGCTCAGACGGCCGGCTTGCAGGAAAGCAACCAGCTGGCATCCTGCTTCTCTTGAACGTCTCAGGTTTCCATCTTTTCCCATGCTTTGAACACCTTTTTTGACATATAATCTAGGTTAGCAAACTGTGTTGTGTGGGGAAGCAAACACGGGGCTGGGTTTGGGTGTGTGTTTCCTTGTATCGCCTGCAGAAGAAAAGGAACATCTGTGTGGAGAGGCACGGCCCTGTAACGACGATGAATTTGGGGGGCAGAGGTTTCTCAGAACGCTGCTGTGAAACGATTACTAGAGGTTTGGTAAAGACCACATTGACCCTGTGAAATAAAACGCGTTTCCATGTGGAGCTGCTTTTCCTGACTGCCAGGAACACCTCCCTTCCTGTTCTTGGAAAAGAAGGGCCTGGCTGAAAGGCTGAGCTAACCGGGCTGCCGTCCTCCAAGAAACGTTAAAAGGCGTTGCGGTTAACGTGCCGCAGGCTGTCGTCTCATCAGCTTCTGTAACTCCTTGCCAGGCTGAAAACACCTTCCAGCTACGGGGAGAAGCTAGCCAGAGGCTGTCTCATAGGTGATGGGAGAATGTTTCTTCAGGCTGTGGAGCACAAGAGACCTGAAAAAGTCTGTAAATCCATCTCCCGTTTGTGTTTACTTCCTGCTGAAATGGACGGGTGAAGAACTGTAGGTGGGGCCAGTCTGCTGGTTACCAGCCATGTAATGGGAGCCAGTGGAGCTGGCAGGATCTTTAGCTGGTAGCAGAAGATGGCCAAACACTTAAGGATGGGGAGGAGGAGGACAGAGTGCCTCCTGCAGTCCAGAGGCTCCTGCCAGCGGGCTGGCCTGGGTGTGTGCTACCTTTGCTTCTTCATCTTGACCTATTGCAGCAAATGTAATAATCAGCAGCTCTGTTGAAACTTCCATCTGCTGTGGCTGCTGGCTTCACAGTTCTCCCTTTCCCCCCGCCACGGTGTGAAGCTCCCACAGCACCACAGCCTCATTGTTCTCCTTGCTCCTCTTCTTCCCTGGCTCTGTCTTGCCCGCGTAGCTGTGTCCAAGGGGGCTGAAACTGTTGCTCTGGTGGTACAGCGCTTGCCTTGCTGTGGCCCTCAGGCACTGCTGTGGTGTGACTGTGGATAACAGACAAGGGAAGGACTATTGGCTTGATCTGCCTGAGACACAGGAGTTCCCAGCCCTGGTCCAGGCCAGGGAGCTGTAGAGCTCCTCTCTTACCAGGCATCAAATGTAGGGCTGGTCACTGGCAGGGTGCTCCTTTGAAAGGCAGCACAAGCCTTACTCCTTGAATTAAAGATATAAAAATCCAGGCAGTATCTTCCATCTTCACTAGGGTCAAATCTTAAATGTATCAGAGGTGTTCTTGAGGCTGGCTGTGCTCTGGGCACAGCCAGCTCTGTGATGGACCATCGAAGCCTCAGGCACTGAAGAACTTGCACAAGCCACAACTAGTAGGTGTTTTCAAGGGTGCTTTTTTCCTTCAGTGATGACCTGCTAGATTTTTGGTGGGTTTAAGGGCGGTTTGCAGTGTGGCTGAGGGAAAGGAGATGGATTTCCACATGGCTTTCCACAGCAAATCTGGAGCATCACTGTTAGAGATACTGAAGCGTGTACTTAAAATGATTCTGGTTGCTAAAAGTGCTTAAACTGCTTAACAAAACTAAAATAAAGTCCTGGGTTGAAATACAGTCACTTTCTGTGTTATTATTCATCATACCAACTTACTACAAATACTTTTTCCCAATTTTGTGAGACAATTCTAAAAACCAAAAGGTTGGAAAATAGCTGTGTGAAGCCCGGGGAGTTGAGGAAGAGCCTTGAGTTCCCCCATGGCCAACCAAAGGGTGTTCCAGGGCTGCTGTGGATCTTGGAAAGAATTTTCTGGGTTCATTATTTATTTCAGACACTGTGAGCACGCTTGGCTTCTTCTGGGTTGTGCTGCAGAGCTTGGCTTGGTAGCACTGGTTGCTGTGATGTGGCCAAGACAAGGGTGGTTCTCCTGCTCAGAGGGGCTGGGGGAACCTGTGATTGCTCAGCACCCAGAGGCTGGGCAGCCTGGTGAAGTCATTCTGCTTGTGACTCCATCTCGATGCAGGTTTTTCCCTGGCTGAGAGCAACGTGTGCATGTTGTTCAGCCTGGAGAAAAGGAGGCTGAGAAGAGACCTTCTCACTCTCCACAGCTCCCTGACAGGAGGTTGGGGCCAGGGGGTGTCAGTCTCTGCTCCCAAGGAATAAGCGACAGGACAAGAGGAACCAGCCTCAAGTTGCACCAGGGGAGGTTTAGGTTGGACATGAGGAAAAATCTCTTCCCCACAAGGGCTGTCCAGGCCTGGCCCAGGCTGCCCAGGGCAGGGGTGGAGTCCCCATGATCCCTGGAGGGGTTTCAAAGCCATGGAGATGTGGTGCTGAGGGATATGGGTTAGTGGTGCCCTGGCAGTGCTGGGTTAACGGTTGGACTGGATGATCTGACAGGTCTCTTCCAACCAGAATGATTCTTCGATTCGATGGTTCTGTGTGCAATCCCTCCATCTCTGTGCTTTCTCTGTGCTGCAGGTGGCTGCTGTGGCTCTGATGTAAAGCAGTACGTCTATGGAGGCTGGGCCTGGGCTTGGTGGTGCATCACTGACACCCAAAGGTAAGGAGACCCCAGTTACTGGTTTGGGAGTAGGAGTGAGGCAAAGCCATCCCAGTGGGGCTGTCAGCAGTATCTTTAGGAACATGGGACTGGGCACTGCATATGAAACTCTGGATGGACATCAGCCTGGGCTGCTGCCTTTGTCTGTGACCAGCTCTGGTCCCTCAAGGAAGGTTGCTGGAAGGAGCAGTCTCTGCCCTGTGAAGTGCCTCTCTCCACACCTCTCCTCAAATCCCAAACAACCAGATGGGGTTTTTACACGTTGGTTTTGTGTTTTTTTTTTTTTATTCATTCTTTCTGGTTGTTTTTTTATTTACATAAACCTGAAGCTGAGAGAGCAGCCCAGCCTGGCTGGTCAGTGTGTTTCTCCCGTGCTGAGGAAGGCAAGAGCCCTGCTCTCCTCTGCCACTGCCTTCCCAATGCTCCACAGCCACGAGGCTCTCGCAGAGGTGCTGGCTCATCCAGCAGTTCACAAGAGGAGCTGAGTTCTTCCCACTATGGCCCAAACCCAGTAACAAACACGCCTGTGGCACGCGGTGGGCCAGTGCCACCCCTTGTTCCTCAAGTCCCTTTTTCTAAAGGTACGCTGAGGGCCACCACGCTGGGAGCAGGCTGTGCTCCTGTGTCAGACCGTGGGGTTTCCTTTCTCTCCCTTTCCTCAGCTGTGGATTTTGCTTGCTGCTGCTTAACCGTGCTGGTCTCTGAATTAACATGCTGTGATAGTGCTGCTGTCCTGCTAACGTAGCTCTTCGTCTTTAGGATCTGGGGCAATGTCACCCTCTCCTAACACCTCCCTCGTGCTCACCACTTCAGGTTTCCTCCTCCTGTGTAAAAAATAATAGGGGAAAAAGGATAAAGACGTGACTTTTGGGTTTTTGCACTGAATGGCAGCCAGAGGTTGAAGTTAACCCTCACTACCTGATCCTGCTGCCTCTTTTCCCTGTTCACGTGTTGCCACCAGCAGACCAAGTGAGCATGTGGCCGCTCTCGCTCTGTAGATGACATGCCACCAACGCTGCTCTTCACGCGGGGGTCAGGCAGCTTTGCCTTCTCTGAAGGGGTCCTGCCTGCTGCTGGCCACTGACTCAGGGCAGCTCTCAGGTCCTCTCCCAGGTGGTTGGTGCTTGGGATTGCTGCGAGAGCCTTCTGCTGGCTTGGAGAGGTCTCAGCTAACACCCGCTGCTTTAGCCCCAGGCTCTCCAGTGATGCTCGTGGGAGGGGATTGAAAGACCTGGCTCCTGGGCTCAATGCTTGAGAAATGCATTGCTCCAGACGAGCTTCATTCCCCAGTTTTTATGAAGCATCTTGCTGGGACAAATGTTGATTCGAACAAACGGTTTCTGCTCCTCCTGTTGTTGTGTGAGAAGCCCAGAGGACAGCGCAGGACCTTGACCTGCTGTGTGGAGGAGATAACAGATGTATTCAGGAGGCTGACTTAGTAAGTTAAGCAAAGCCTGAGTCCAGGGCCAAGAATTGCTTGCCAGGAGTGAGCTGTCTTTTGATAGAGGTCTGTGCATTATTTAGCAAATGGCACCGAAACGGCACCCAGACAGATCTTTCACTTTAAATCTCTATCCCTGGTTTGTGCCATGGGATATGGGACTTAATTCTCCTTTTGAGACCAGAGCCTTTCCCAAATGAGTGAGCTGTGCCGCAGATGGAGCCTGCTTCATTAGCATGAAGAGTGAGGCAGATTTCCTCCCCTGAAATGAGGACATCTTTTCTGGAACTGCCAGTGCTGAAAGCAAGAGAGACAGCAGCAATTGTGTTGCTGTCAGCGGCATCCCGCCAGGTAGCACTAACCTGGGAACAAAAGGAACAGTTAGAGCTGGCAGGGTGCTGGGCTCTTATCCTGCTGCAACCTTGAGGACTGGGGGGAAAAAAAAAAAAAAAAGAAAGAAAAAGAAAAAAAAATGAAATCCTGTCCTTGTTTAAGGGTCAAGAATAAAAGCAGTGAGAGCGGCAGTGCGGTCTTACATGCCTCTGGGGGAACCAAATGGTGTTACTCATCTTCTCAGACAGCCCTTGGAAGCACCTTCTCTCATCAATGCCATAGTGAGGGCCCCAGCATTTTAACCTTTCCAGCCCCTGTTAACCATTGACACAGAAGCATTTGAATTATTACGCACAGGAGTTTTCTGTGTGTGGACACCACTCCAGCAGGGAATTCCAGCTGATTCCAGGGTGGCAGTCCAGGTGGGATACACAGCTCAGCTCCATCTGCGGTGACCTGTGGGCCCTCAGCTTGTTTATCCTCACTGAAAGCAGCAGCTGGAGGCTGTGAACTCCCCACCGTGCCCAGGGAAGCTGCTCTGGCCCAGCGTTAGGGGCAGCGGGAGCGAGGCAAACGCAACAGGGAAAAGCTGAAACCTGAAAGTCTCGCCTGTCCGTTGCAATGAGTGTCTTACTCTCTGATAACCGCTTTGTATATTTGCTGTCCTACCCTTATTCCTCGCTGCTCAGACTGTCTTTGGAGGTTATGACCATCCTCTGTCGCTGTGAGAATATTGAGACGTCGGAGGGGGTCCCACTGTACGTAACGGGGGTTGCACAGGTAATAATCCACCGGCTTCCTAACACCATCTCTGACTGTCTGTCCCTCTGTTTTGAGCAGCAACAGCAGCAGCAGCAGCAGCAGGATAACATAAAAACTAATGGTTTTCTAATGGGCCAGTTGAAATTTCAATACCCTCCTCTCCTTCCCCTGCTCTGGCACTTGCCCTGGGGCGCACTCCCCGGTTTATAGGTAATGCAGACAGATGTGTCCTCGGCAAATTGGCTCTCCTGGCTCCTGGTAACGCTGCAGACCTTGGCTCCAGCTGTATCCCTTTCCACCGTTTCCATTTGGTGCTCGGTGGAGAGCAGAAGGGCCTCTGCTTTTGTGTGGAGCCCCAAACAGGGCAGAGCAGATTCTGTACAGGATCTGGGGCAGGTGGGAAGGCAGGTTTTGTGCCGTGTCAAAAGGAAACCTGCACACGTTTGGGGAAATATCAGCTCTGCAGTTTGGGATATGGGTTTCCACTCAGCCCTTCTTCTCCACATGGGGACAGTGCCCGTTTTGGATGTTGTCACGTTTGAAAGTACAGCATAGAGACCTCGGGGGAGTTGCACCATCCAGGGCTAGAGCATTTGCACTGCGAGCGGTTATGAGCTGGTGTAACAGTAATTACCAAACATCCCTGCGACTTCCCAGCTAAGAAGCAGCGCAGCAGTGAAATTAAATTCAAAGTATAGATTAGGTCTTCAGGAGGCTAAAGTCCTGCACTAGCTGATTAAAACTCCTGATGCATATGGCAAAAAAATGCCCGTGCACATCCTGGACAGTGGGATCTGTTTTATCAGCTCCCGGTTTGCGTGCCAGTTTAATTAGGACAGTGTCCAAGGCAGGCATGAACTCGCAGAGATATGTTTTGGCCCTCCCAGCCAATCCTCGAGCGACCCAGTGGGCACGCAGCAGCCCAGCGCGGCCCCTTCATGGTTCAGATGTTTGACCTAATGTTCCCTGACACAAGCTCTCTGCCCTCTGGCTCCCTGTCCTGACTCCCAGCACCTTCCCAGCTTGCTGTGGCTCACATGAGAGCCAGGCTTCACTTCCTGAAGCAGAACCTGCCGTGGCCGAGCACGTCTGTTGTTTTACCAAATCATCACCTGCCCGTTGCCAGGGCTGGCCAAAGTTCCTCGAGCCCCACCTTGGGTGACCGAGAAAGCTGCAGAGCTGCAGGATCTTTTCCTGGGTGCCTGATACTGTACAGGCATGGGCCTGAACAACTGGAGACTCACTTCTGTCTGCCTCTGGGTCACAGGACAGAGGGAAAAATAGCGGGAGAGGTGACCCAGACCGGGGGTAGGTCTGGGGTAATGCTGACCCAGCCAGGGCTGGCTCTCGCAGCGTCAGCGCCAGGCTTTGCCAAGCCGCAGGGGTGGCAGCACGGGGCAGGCGGGAGCACCCCGGGTCCATGCTGTGCTTTGAAACCAGTGACACCAGCCGGCGCGGGGACACGCGGTGCCAGCATCGGGCAGTGTGGCACAGCGAGCCTCTGACAGAGGGCCCTTTGGGCTCCCAAAGCCGCCAGGATCACCGGATCATTTCCAGCCTGGCTCCCTGCCTTTCTCTGCTGCTAAATTGCCTTTAAGCGTTATCTGAAAATCTGTTTCTTGGCCAGAGTGACTTTTCTGTCTCCGGTCACAGAGGTGGTCCCTTGGCTGCGTTCTGTGCCTGTCTGACATTACCTGCGAGGAGTGCGACAGGTAGCCCGGGGTAGGAGATGCAAAGGGAGGAGCTGAGTGTGTATTACCTGGAAACGTGCAAATATTTTACGTTTTTTGGCAGGATTTCCCTAGAGATAATGACGTTACAGCCCAGGTGTGAGGACGTAGAGACGGCGGAGGGGGTAGCTTTAACTGTCACGGGTGTGGCACAGGTACAGTAACTCCAAAACATCATTTCAGGAATGCATGTCTCTAACTTATGTCTGGTGTCCCCCCTTAAGAGGTTGCTGTTGGCCAGGATCAGGAGCCAACCGCTCTGAGACAAATCCTTGTGCAAAAACCACGCTGTCCTTGCGGGTTCAACCACACTGCAGCATGTCCCGTGTCGTGAAGGGGGTTGTGACCTCTCCTCCTCTCCCCAGAATCATTCTGCTTGTTCTGGTCTCTCATTTGTCCCTGTGGCAAATGAAGTGTGCGTGGAGGTGACTTGATCTGTTTGTGAAACGCTGGTGTTCCTGCAGTGCCCCTGCAGCTGTATGGGGCCCCGTGGGACTGAGACAGTCGCTTCTGAGATGGTATTGAGCATTAATGTTGCTTTACATTATTATTATTATTATTATTAATATATTAGCACATGGACCTGGTAATTCTTCACGGTGAGTTAAAGCTTAAAGAAAGAACTTAGTCCCTCCAGGCACTAAAATTTATGTGTACAATTCCTGGCTTGAATTGAATTTTGATTCTCTGAAGCCTTCTTCATCTATGAAAACCAGCTCTTGCTTCTTGTGACTCCAACACCTGCGTTTCTTAGACTCTGAGTCTGCTGCCCTGGTGCAGAGTTTGTCCCTGTGACCAGTTCCTGCCTTGGGGAGGATGCTGGTAGGAAAACATTGCTAGTTTGCGACAGAATTTGACTCCTTGACTAGGCAGCTGGGTGCTTGGATTGGAAATTACTCCTGACAACTCATTCTGGGTGTACAAAACCAAGCCAGCAGTTCTCGGTGCACTCAAGCCTGTGGTCACCATGTGTCCCAAGGTCTGTTGTTTCAGGAGAGGTGACTGCCACGTTCCCTGCAGCGCGCGGCACAGCCAAGGGGAGCTGCTGAGTGACACAGTGATGTGACCAAAACCCCACGTGCGTCAGAAGGCTCCCCACGGGGAAGAGCACTGTGGCTGCCGCAGCTCTTTGAAAACCAAACGCTTGACAGATTTCCCCCGGTGCTTTCCAGAGCAGCCAATTCCTCCCTGGGTTCAGTGGTTTGGCCCGAGCTGACGTTGCAGAGGAGCTGCGTGCGGTGCCGGTGCGTAAGCGAGGGCACGAATTCAGCCAGGAGCAGTTTCTGGATCGTCACACGCGGCAGAAGGGCTGGGCACGGCCGTGACTCAACCGAGCGTGATCCGTCGCCCGGCTGCCGTCGGGGAACGGGGCTCTGTGCGGGAGCACTGGCACGGGAGCCAGCTTCCTGGGCTCATCCTGGCTCTCCCGGTCTCAGCCGGTGTCCCTGCTTTCAGTTTTTCCACTCGGTGTTGTCCGTGGAGCTGCTAACGTGCCACATCCCCGCAGCGGGCTGGGCACGGTTGGCAGAACGCGCGCGGCCGTGTCTCTCCTCACGGACGTTTCGGAAATCTGTGGGCTTTTCCTTTGGAAAAGGTGCTCCTGTGAAGCCAGCGTTCCCTTTCTGCCCTAGTTTTAGGACATCCTTCCGTTGCTTGCAAAATGGCTTCGGCTGGGCGGTGTGTGGCAGCCGAAGGCTGGATCACCGGGTGTCGTGGTTTAAAAATGCAGCTCCCGATTCATCTCATTCATGTTACCCTTTCTTCTTGCTGTTCATTTTTTTCACCCTCCATTAAGTTTAAAGATTTTGGGTTGTGAGGTGGGAGGGGTTGCATGCAGAAAGCAGGCTTGAGGCAGATGGGGATGTGAGTGGCAGAGCTTACCTTAAACTGGCAGAAGTTCTTTTGAGGAAAATCTTTTTCTTTCAAGGGCTTGTGCAAAAACGGAAAAAGGCCAACAAATTATTGCTGGAAAAACACCTTTTAAAGTGTTCACTGCAATAATGCAAGTGCTTGATGTGCCTGAGAGTGCTGTTCTGAAGAGGGATGTAATGAGCACTCACCAGTAGCCTCCTGCCTGCGTTGGCTGGGTGCCGGGGCTTCGCTGGGATGCTGCTGCCTCAGGCCATGCTGGGCCTCGTATCCCTGGGTGCCTTTTCTCTGAGCCTGACTGAGCTGTCTCAGCTCACCCCTGGCTGCGACTGCAGCTGGCAGGAGCTGGGTGCGGCGGTATCCATCCCGGGATGGTTTTAGGGCAGCTCTGACTTCCTGCCAGCTGAGCGCTCTCCCGGGTGCCAGTGGCATTTCGAGCAGCACCGAGTGCCGTGGTGCCCTGCCTGAAATTCTGGAAACGAGCTGAGCACAAATTGCTCAGCTCCTGTTTTGGTTTTTTGTGGAGCCCTTGCTTTCTAGGTTGACATTTAATGGTTGGACTTGACGATCTTGAAGGTCTCTTCCCACCAGAAGAGTTCTGCCATGCAATGATCTGTACTTGGTGGACAGCCAGGCTTGCTGGGGCTGTCCAGCTCTCCCAGCACGGGCAGGCTGCTGGCTGGCTTTATTCGAGAGGCTGAACCCTCCCTTGCTCCTGTAGATACCACAGAGACTCTCTCAAAAAACATCATCCTCCAGCTGTCCTCTCTGCAGCTCCCAAAGGGTGGCAGTTGTTCAGAGAGGTGGAATTGCTGGCAGATTCACACCCTAAACGCTGCTGCAGAGTCTGATTGGTTTGGGTACTGGCAAAAACCCTCCTGTTAGCTGTGAGATGAGCCTTGTGCAGGCCCGTGCCCCCTGGAGCAGCTCCAGATGCAGCTCTCCCAGCTGCCCCTTGTGTGGAAAGCGCACGCTGCTGACCCCGGGTGCAGGGACAAGAAATTGCTGTGGCCAGATGAAGCAGAATAGGATTTGCCACGCTTGCCTGGGATTCAGCTTGGCATTTTGACTGGGAGAGCCAGCCTGGGAAGCAAAGGTAGGAAATAGGCTCAGCACAGGTCGGTGTTTCTTCACAGTACCAGGGGTAGGGTTGTGGTGGCTGAGTCTTGGTGAGCTCATTGTGCCCCATCCCCTTAGAGGGTGGTGGCCAGTCCCAGTTGTCCTGCTCTCTGGCAGTGGTGGGGCCGGGTGCTGCTGTTCAGCTCTGGAGAGGAGGCTGAGGGACTTTTTGGACCCACAGGCTTTCAGACCAGGCTTTCTCAAGAAAGAGTTGTGTTGCTTTTGCCAGCAGTTTGACCCTGAAAGACGATCTTGTAGATGTCAGGATGAGGTCTGTAGGCTGTGAACCCATCGAGAGCGTGTGTTGGGACCCTTGGAGGGCCCCTGTGCAGCACCTGAAGCTTTGGAGGTCTCTGAGCCAGGACCATGGTGCCACTGCAGCCAGGTCCAGGCAAGGCCCTTGAGGCAGCACGCAGGGTGCCACCAGAATCTGATGGGACAGGAGGCACTGCCCACCCCAGATGTCTCCATGAGAGGGTGCTGTGGGACCTGCTCAGCACCCAGATGTCCCAGCAGGGCTGTGTGGCTCGTGTGGCCATTGAGGCCCTGCTTCCTTCCCTGGTGCTGTCAGACAGAGGCGTCCCTACGTCCAGGCTTTGCCTGAGCCCTCAGACTGGACCTGCCTGCCAGGAGCTGTCACCTTGGTGGGTTGTAGCTTCTCATAGCTGGGTCCTGTAGACCTCCTGTAGAGAACCATCTCCATTGCCTAACCCACTTGGAACCCACTCTCATTGCAAAGGGTGACTGGGACCTCCCAGACGGGAGGAGGATGAACCAGTGTGGTATGGCCGCTTCATCTCATCTCTCCTTGCAAGCAACACCAAATGGAGCCCCTGTTCCCAAGCTGCTTCTTGGGCATTTCGGACTCTTCCTTGTTCTCTGCCTTTCCTGTGTCAAGTTATTTCTAGTGAGGGAGGTGGAAGAGAAAGGTAACAAAGTGGCTTTTGGCCAGGGTAGTAATAGAAAGGCCTCTCCTCCTAGAACTGGTGTTGATGCAGTGATTGAACTGGAGAAAAGACGGCTCAGGGGAGACCTTGCTCTCTACAGCTCCCTGACAGGAGGTTGGAGACAGGTGGGGTTGGTCTCTTCTCCCAAGGAACAAGTGACAGGACAAGATGAAACAGTCTCAAGTTACACCAGGGGACGGTTAGGAACAATTTCTTCCATGCAAGGGCTGTCAAGGTCTGTCCCAGGCTGCCCAGGGCAGTGATGGAGTGCCCATGATCCCTGGAGGGGTTTCAAAGCCGTGGAGATGTGGTGCTGAGGGACAGGGGTTAGTGGTGGACTGGTCAGTGCTGAGTTAGCTGTTGGACTTGGTCTTAAAGGTCTCTTCCAACCCGAATGATTCTATGGTTCTAAGTGGTAGTTCAGGGCTCTTGGGGAGTTTTCATCAGGTGGGACTTGCAGGCTCTGTCCCCACGTCATCTGGTGGCCGCTGCAATGGGATCAATGGCTGCAGGGAGCACCTCTCCACACTGAGCTGCAGTTGGGGCTTGGAGAGGTGTCTGCCCCAGGCACTGGCACTGCTGCGTGTGCCTGCAGCAGGGCTCTCCCCAGAAGCAGTGAGCAGAGGGTTGATGGCTTGTCTGGTGGCCAGGCTGAGCATGGTGACAGCTCAGCATGGTCCCTTGCAGCCTGGTGGTGGTACTGCTGCTTCTGCTGCTGCTGCTGCTGTTGGGTGCCTGTCCCTCTTTAGACAGGCACCTCCAGTCCCTTTGTTTTTGTCTCCTGTCTCTAGGTGAAGATAATGACCGAGAAGGAGCTCCTGGCCGTGGCCTGTGAGCAGTTCTTGGGGAAGAACGTGCAAGATGTGAAGAACGTGGTCCTTCAGACACTGGAGGGACATCTGCGCTCCATCCTAGGTGTGGAGGGGCTCACGCTACTGAAGGCATCTTGAGTAGCTTTCTCCCTTCTCTGCTGGCTGGTCCCAGCAGTGCTGCTGCCCCAGCAGCAACCATGATGGGTGCTTCCTCTGCTGCCTGCAGAGGTGGCACCTTAGATGGTTCCTCCCCTCCAGCAGCTCCTGCTGTGTGGCTGCATGTTGTGATAAGTGGGTGTTCAGGGCCTGCAGTGAGAGATGGCCAAGTCCCCGTGGGTTACAGGTGTGTGGTGGTTGCACTGGTCAGACTGAGATGTCAGTCTGCACTGCAGGTCTGGCAGAGGGTCACGCCCTTGTGCCCAGATGTGAAGAGATTAGGGGCAACGAGGACCTTGCTGAGCTTAGACCCGCACTGTTGTGTGTTACCTGTTCCAAATAAAGTGCTTCGGTTCCTTCCCTCTGCAGGTACCCTGACAGTGGAGCAGATCTACCAGGACAGGGATCAGTTTGCCAAGCTGGTGCGGGAGGTGGCAGCTCCTGATGTGGGTCGCATGGGTATTGAGATCCTGAGCTTCACCATCAAGGTACAGGGTGCCAGAGCCAAGGCCCAGGTTGCCCAGAGAGGCTGTGGAGTCTCCTCCTCTGGAGAGATTCCCAACCCGCCTGGACACTGTGATCCTGGGCCCCCTGCTCTGGGTGACCCTGCTGGAGCAGGGGGGTAGCACCAGGTGATCTCCAGAGGTTCCTGCCAACCCCACCATGCTGGGGTTCTCTACACCCAGACGTAGGGCACTCGGCAGAGCTGCAGGAGCAGCACAGCAGAGCCTGGCCCTGGCTCCGCTGCCGCAGCGGCTGAAAGGCTCAGGCTGACAGCCTGCCCCAGCCCTCCGGGAGTTTCCATGACAGCCGCCGCAGCATGTCCTGTATCCAGGCAGCTGGGCAAAGAGCTGCCTCTGTAAACACAGCTCGTGGAGAGAGCTCGCTGATAACCCAGCCTCCGGGGAGTCCGAGGGAAGATGTCGGGAGCTCCCGCCTCTCCCTGTCAGGCCTGTTTCTGGCAGCAGGCTGACATGGCTCGCTCTGACCCTGGACGAACCGCACACGTGGTCGCTCTCGGCTTCAGCGGGAAGGGAGCGAGATGGTGTCGCTCGTTTGAAGTGGTTGTGCCTTATCTTCCCCTCTCCAGGATGTCTATGACAAAGTGGATTACCTGAGCTCCCTGGGAAAGACTCAGACGGCGGCTGTCCGGAGGGATGCAGACATCGGTGTGGCAGAAGCCGAGCGAGATGCTGGCATTCGGGTGAGTCTGGAGACCTGCTGGGCTTCCCGGGAGCAGCCTCTCTTACTCCAGCTCCAGCTGCACACGCTGGAGCTCTGCTCTCTTTTTCCTCTCTGCAGGAGGCAGAGTGTAAGAAAGAAATGCTGGATGTCAAGTTCATGGCAGATACCAAAATAGCAGATTCCAAACGGGCTTTTGAGCTGCAGAAAGCTGCCTTCACTGAGGAGGTCAACATGAAGGTGAGAGGTATCTGAGAGCCTGTGGCCGATCCCTGGCTGGTTCGTGGTGGTGCTGGTAGCTCAGGGACTTGCCAGCTCCCTCCTCCTGCATCTGTCAGGGTAGCTGGAGGTGGAGAACACAGGTTTCTATGTCACAGTGTGAGCTCCTTGCAGCAGATTCCTCTCCTGTTTGCAGAGTGGGACTAGGGAGAGAGGAAAGGGTGGGGAGGGTCCTCCAAACTAACCTGGGGCTGGTTAAGCTCAAGTCCTGTGAAGAGCACACAGAGAAGGAAAGTGAGTACAGCTTGGAGGACTGGGATCTAACCCCTGGGTAGAGGGTTTGGAGCAGGAGCCATGGGTGGATCAAGGCCTGTGAAGGTTCCTCACGTCTGCACACAGGAGATCATGGCCAAGACCCGTCTTCTCCTGTCTCCTGTGTGCAGACCGCAGAGGCCCAGCTGGCCTACGAGCTCCAGAGTGCCCGGGAGCAGCAGAAGATCCGCCAGGAGGAAATAGAAATCGAGGTGGTGCAGCGCAAGAAGCAGATTGATGTGGAAGAGAAAGAGATCATCCGGATGGAGAAGGAGCTGATAGCCACCGTGAAGCGGCCGGCCGAGGCCGAAGCCTATCGCATCCAGCAGATTGCCGAGGGCGAGAAGTGAGTGAGCCCATCACCAGGAGCAGCCCCAGCCCGGCTGCACACAGGGCTGCGGAGGGGTGGGAGCCAAGTGCAGCGGGTGCTGCGCCGAGACCCAGCTGGTGGGCTCTCTGTGGTGCGGGCAGACGGAGGGAGGGAGGTGGTGCTGGGTCACCCGCAGGGATCGGGGCTGCTGCAGGGCTGGGTTTCCCTTTGCAGGGTGAAGCAAGTGCTCATTGCTCAGGCGGAGGCAGAAAAGATCCGCAAGATCGGGGAAGCGGAGGCTTTTGTGATTGAGGCCATCGGGATGGCGGAGGCCGAGAGGATGAAGCTGAAAGCTGAAGCTCTCCAGCAGTATGGAGACGCTGCCCAGCTGGCTCTGGTGCTGGATGCGCTGCCCGAGGTGAGGAGGGAGCACCCTTCCTCTGCTCCAGGCTGGTGGTGCTGAGTTCCCAGGCTGGGCCAGATCTCCTGGGAGCACAGTGACGCCCCATGTGCTGTGTATGGACCATGCCCAGCAGCTCCTTGGCCCTCTGCTCATCCCACCCTCCTTTCCTCCTTCCCAGATCGCTGCCAAAGTGGCTGCTCCTCTCTCCAAAGTGGACGAGATCGTTATTCTCAGCGGGGAGAGCAGCAGCACAATGTCAGAGGTGAACCGTCTGCTGGCTGAGATCCCCGCCTCCGTGCGAGCCATCACCGGGGTGGATCTCACCAAGGTGAGCCAGGCACTGGCAGCCAGCAGTTCCCTGGCTCTCAGGGCACAGGGACTTGCTTGAAAACTTTCCAACTCTTAAGGAGCTTCACCTTCCCCAGCCCTGCTCCCTGCCTGCCCCTGAACAGCTTCTCTTCTCCCCTCCTACAGATCCCCCTGATCCAGAAAGCCACCGGGGCCCAGGCGTGAGGCCAGCCAGCCCAGAGCTCCTGAAGATCACTCCCTGTTATGCACTCAGACGTCAACTGCCTTCAACACGTGGGAATTCCTTTTATATCAAAGACAATCAGAGTTTCATTTTTAAGCTCTGGTGCCTTATTTTGTAGGGCCAGAAAGTTGCATGTCCAATCAACTGCTCTTTTTTTTTTTTGTTTTGTTTTTTATTACAAAGGGTGGGAGGGGATTTATTTTGTAATTAACTGTATATTGTATCAGGCCGGGGTTTGGATCCGATCCCCAGTTCGGACTGGCAGCTTGTCTGGTGTTGCAATCCTGGTGCCTTGCTGTTCTCTGTCCTCAGGCGGCCGCCCAGAGCTGGGAGCAGAGGCTCGGCGGGATGCGGAGTGTGGAGCCTTAGGAAGAGAACAGCCAGGACCCACCTCCCCTGGGCTCACTGCCCTCCTGCAGCCACCCTCCTGGGCACTGCCCCAGCCCTGCCTCTGCCCACAGGCTTTCTGTGGCTGGCTTTCCCTGTCTGAGTGTCTGGCCCACAGGGCCCCCCAGTGCTCGCAGTCCTGCCCAGGCTGGGCTTCCCGCAGGTGACAGTCACCCCCTGGGATGGGGGACGATCAGCCACTGCCGGCCCTGCTCCCAGGCTGCCTTCCTCCCGGGATCCGGAGTGGGAGAGCTCAGGGGGAGTGTTAATGGAGGGAGCCCAGCTCCGCCCTGCTCTGAGCCAGGCTTGGCAAGGTCCCACTGCCAGCAATGCCAAAAAGCAGCGCTGTGCCAAAGCCACCCTGTCCTCCGAGAGGGGGGCAGAACCACCCAGGCCACTCTCCCTGAGTGCCGTGGTACATCTGGGCCCCCACAGCAGCTGCAGCCGTGGGTCAGGGGGACCAGGCAGGGCACAGCAGTGGGGACAAGGCCCCTCCAGAACCATGGTCTGTACAGCTGGACAGGGACCAGTGTTCCTGGGGCTGGTGGTGTGGCCCTGGCCCTGGGTGCTGGGCATGGGATGCCCCAGCAGGCAGCACAGAATCCCCTACCTCCCTGCATCCCCCTTATGGCCAGTGGCTTTGCTGCCCCGAGTGACGATGTGAAAGAGGTTGTCCCCTGTGTGTGCCATACCCCACCCCCCCAGTGCCACCAGAGCCCTGGGCTGATCTGTGCCACTTCTCTGCCCATGCTCAGGGTGGCTGGTGCAGCCAGCCCCGTGTGCGAGGTCAGCCTGGTGCCGCTGGCGGTGACCTGCACAGTCACTGCAGGGTGCCAGGGGTCCCTCCATGGCTCCCTCACTCACAGCTCAGTGCCACCCCCCTACTGCCGTAGGGACCTGCATCCCGCTCCTGGCAGTGCTTGGCCTGGGCCAGGACTGACCCGCTGTGGGATGGGTGCTGCGGGGCCAGCGCCGCCCTGCCCCCTCCCTGCTGCCAGGGTGGGGAGCACCCACGTTATCAGCCCCTGGCTTGTGCTTGCACCGTGGGGCCACGGGCACAGATCTGGCGCTGGCCGGTGGGCGTGCCGGGCAAGGAGCCCTATCTGCATGTGCGTGTCCGTGCCTGCGTCCCGCCACCCTCGCTGCTCTGCGATAATAAAGCCTTGTCACCCTGCGCCTCGGCTCCTGTCTTGCGTCTCCGGCACCCATCTCCCTGCCGCGCCTTGACCGGCTGTGGCCTGGGCTGGCCGGTGGCTACGGGCCCCACAGCTGGCAGGTCTTCCTGCTGGGATGGGGGAACAAGGGGCGCGTGGAAGTGAATTCCCAGCTCACGCTGCTCCTGCAAAGCTGGGAGCTTGTGGCCTGCCCGTGGTCACCGTGCCCCTGTGGGCTCCTTGCCTTGTCCTGGTGGCTGCTCCCGGCCAGCCCTGCGTGCGGGTCAGCCTTGTCCTGGTCCCGCACGGGTGAGCAGGGAGCCGGGAGCCACCAAGGGTGGCTGGTGAGCTCCAGCCACATCACCCTTAACCCAGGGAGCCGATCGCCCTGGGGACACCCCAGCCAGTGGCACCCCAGGGTTTGGAGCAGGGCTGGCGTGGGCCGAAGGCTCTGTCCCAGCAGCCAGGCTGGTGTCAGCATCTCCTGCTGCCCCTGTCTCCCTCTGCTCCGCAGCCAGCTGTGCAGGGCCCTGCCCTTGCCCTGGCACTAGAGCCCCAGCCCTGCACACCCTTCCCTGTGCTGGGGGACAGCAGGGTGGCTCTGGGGGCACCTGTCCTGCTCGGTGCCAGCCTGCAATGGGGCTCACATGGGGGGCTTTGCCGTGGTGCCCTCCCCCGGGCAAAGGAAGTTCCCTCGTGCCCTCAAGACCCTCTGTTTGTCCCCTGAGCATTGGCAGGACAAAGTGCCCTGTCCCACAGCCCCTGCAGCAGGGTGGCCCTGCAGATATGCCAGGGGGGACAGGTTGGTAGCTCCTTATCTGTGGGCAGATGCTGTGCCCTGGGGCTGCAAGGCTGTCGGGAGGGCTGCAGCACCAGGGGTCCCTGCACCAGCTCCATGGTGCCAGCCTGGGGGGCACTGGGTCTCCCTCTGCCCCACGGAACAGCTGCCCTCGGGTGCTGTGGGTCTGAGCGGACAGGGGCTGGGAAGGGGATAATCCCATGGGGCTCACCTGGGGCTGTCAGAGCTTGGGGGCCTCATGGGAACACTTTGCCTGTGCCCCTGCTCTAGGTGCTGGGGTTCCTGTGCCGCAGTCAGGGAGCACTACAGCCCCCCCGGACACCTCTGGATCACAGCAGGGGCCAAAGACAGTAGGGGACAATCCCTTGAAGCCACCAAGTCCCAGCATCCTCATGCCAGGGGATAGGCTGGTGCCAGGGCTTGACCCTGTGCCACCTCCTGCCAGGGTCTGGCCAGGGTGGAGGTGAGTGTGGGTGATGCTGCCCTTGTTCCTGTCACCCAGAGGTGACAGCAGGTCTGGAGACATCTTGCATGGCAGGGCAGGGTCCGTGATAACTGGACACTGCTGCTTATCAGGACCCACATGCAGACGGTCTTGGGGGGATTATCACCTCCCTGCAGGCAGCTTCCAGGAACACCGGAGAGTCCTGGTGCAAACAACCGGGCACAGTGGCTGCGGGATGTGGCCCGGTGGGCACAGACAGGGCTGGGGACACACATGGCTGGGGAGGCTGATGACCAGGGTCGTGCACAGGCAGGTGGCACTGATGGTCAGGGGCTGCAGCCATCTGGGGACTCTTGTGGACGTGTGACCAGGGTCGTGTGTAATGAGGTGACACAGCCCTCTCGGATACCCACATGGCTGGGGACACGTCCCTCCAGGGGACACATCCCCCTGGGGCGGGGGCACACTCAAGCAGAGGACATTTGCTTCCAGGGGACATGTCCTGCAGTCTGGGGAGAACATTTTTTGGGGGGGGAAATGACACTGATAGCGGACATGCCCCTTGGGAGAGCATGTAAGGCCAGGGGACACCATGCTTTGGGGGCCACTCACCCCAGGGGGACACAGGCTCCCTACACCCACATCTGGGAGGTTACTGTGCAAGGTGACCCCCTGCATGGCCCCACCACCACCCCCCCAGGCCCCAGTCCCCATGAGGATGCCCCCCCACCATGTCCAAAGCCCCTCTTCAGCAACTGGGAACCAGTTTGCAATGGGTGGGAACCAGTTAGCAATGGGTAGCTCCCAGTTTGGAGCCCCCCCCAGCTATGTGGAGGGGCTGTCCTGGTGAGCACAGAGATCAAGGCAGGATGGTGAGGGGGCTTGCACCCCTGCCCTCCACATGGGGGGCAGCCCTCCGCAAACCCCCTGTTCCCAAGCCCCCCATGGCCTATGCCAGGCTGGGGGGAGCTGCTTGAGGCTGTGACCCCTGGGCAGGAGGGGGTTAAGGGGCCCCGTCCAGCTGTGCAGTGCAGATGTGAGATATGCAGATGAGGCAGAGCAGGTTTTATAAGGCGGGTGCAGACCCAGCACCCTGCAAAGCTCCAGTGCCACCCCCATAGGTAGGTGCCACCTTCTGGGGAGCTGCCATCTTGCTCTGGGCTGGTGGGTCTGGGAGGGACAAAGATGGGGTAGGGGGTCTTGGGGTCAGGGGGTGATTGGGACCCTCCATCCTGCTCCAGAGTGGTGGCACTGGGGGGAGATAAGGAGGGGCTAGGGGTGTGCTGGGCTGGGGAGGCTCTTGGGAACCTTCATCCCACTCTGGGGCAGTGAGACTGGGGGGGACAAAGATGGGGTAGGGGGGCTGTTGGTGTCATGGGGCTGTTGGGAGCTAATGTCCTGCTCTGGGGTGATGGGTTTAGGGGGACACAAAGATGGAACAGGGGGGATATTGGGGTCAGGGGGCTATTGGGAACCTCTGTTCTGCTCCATGGTGGTGGGACTGGGGGGATGAGGAGGAAGTAGGGGCGATGTTGGGGCGAGGAGGCCATCGAGAGCCTCCATCCTGCTCCAGCGTGGTAAGAGCAGGGTGACGGGGATGGGGTGAGGAGGATGCCAGGGTGGGGTGGGGGTGTCCCCGGTGCTGTGCTCCCTGACCGGTGCTCTCCCCCCACACAGGCACTGCTCCCCGGTCAGCCCCCGCACCGCCCGCCCGCCGCCCTGGGCGGGATATCATCATATACTGTAAGTTGGCTCTGAGACACTACAGTATAGATGATGTACTCCCCAGGGCTGCTGCTGCCACCTGGGACCACGGCCCGCTCATCGACACCGGGCAGGGACACGGGACGTGGCACTGGGAGGGGGGACAGGACGGGGGGTGTATGGGGGGGGGTCGGAATGGGGGCACCTCGAGGTTCAGGCAGCTCCAGGCAGAGCCAGAGACCCGCGGCCGGTGGGGAAACCGTTACCATTACTGAGTTTAGTAATGGTAACGGTTCTGCTGACGGTCGGGCACACGGCACGACGTGGCACGGCACGACATGGCACAGAACGGCACATGGCATGACACGGCACATGGCACAGCACGGGCACAACAACAGAGCCCGGGCACCAGGCAATAAAGGGGGCCATGGCACTGTGTCTCCTTCTCTCCTTCCTCAACACGGCCCCTGGGGGCTCCTGGCCCGGTGACGGTCACTGGGTGTACTGGGGGGCTCAGGGTGGGACAGGGAGCCTTGGGGGTAGGGAGTACGGAAGCACCTCGGGGTGCGGGGGGCACTGGGCTGCATTGGGTGTATTGCGAGGGGCACTGGGCAGAACTGGGAGGAGCTGCGGTGAGCTGTGGGGGGGACTGGGGAGACTCAGGGAGCATTGGGGTGTATTGCAGGAGGAGCACTGGGATGCGCAGGGTTGCCTTGGGGAGAGGAACTGGGAGCACCGGGTCTCACTGGGGAGCACGGTAGAGTCGGTGAATGCATGGGTGTGTTGTGGGAGGCGTTGGTCATTCTGGGATGCACTGGTATGGACTGGGACTGTTGGAGGGAGCACTGACAAACACTGGAGTGTGCGGCAGGGGACACTGGTACACACTGGGCACGCTGGGCTGTGTTTCAGGCAGCACTGGGACACACTGGGTGCACTGCGGTATGCTGCAGAGGGCACCGGGGCTCACGGGGCTGTGCGGTGGGAGCACTGGGAGCACTGGGAGCACTGGGCTGTCCGGATGTCTCCGCCCCGCGCGGCGCGGCCAGCAGGGGGCGCGCCCTCCACCGCGGCCCCGCCCCTCGCCCCGCCCACTCCCACGCGACCACCCTGCCCCGCCCACTGCCGCCTCGCCCCGCCCGCTCCCGCCTCCTCCCCACACGCCCCTGCGGCGGAGAGCGGCGCGCTGGCCCCGCCCGCCTCCTCTCTATGCTCCCCGCGCTTTGCGCCAATAAGAGCGGGCGCCGCTCGCGCTCCCAGCCTGCCCCGCGGCGGGGCAATATGGCGGCACCCCGGGCTCTGTCCGTGGCCCGGGCTGTGCGCTGGGCCTTCAGGGCCGCCGCGGCGGGGCCGCTCCTGCTGGGCCCAGGTGAGGGGGCCGGGGCCGTGAGGAGAGGAGGGGGGGGTGGCGGCGGCCGCCGCCTTTCTGAGGCGGGCCTGGCGCAGAGCGGGTGCGTGTGACCGAGATGGGTCGCGGTCGGTGCTCCGGGGCTGGCTCAGAGGCTTTGGGTGAGGGGGGAGCGCTGCAGTGCGTGTGGGGGGAGAGGGGCGGCAGGGTTCTGGGGCGTTTTCAGTACGTGCCAGGCTTCGTTACACGTGGTGTTCGCTGCCGCTGCTTTCCCAGCCCGTCTCCTGGAGAGCCGTGCCCCGCGGGCTGGCACGCTCCCTGCCTGCTGGAGCGGCAGCAGCTCAGCGCTGGGCAGGATCCTGGGCATCCCTGACGAGAAGCTGAGCGATGCCCTGGGCCAGCACCCGCCACCTGTTGCCACCAGCAAAGGTGAGTGGTACCAGCTGCTGCCTGGCCTTAGTGCTAGGATGGACAATCCTGAGCCCCTGTGGGGTTTTAGCAATGCTCAAGCTCCTTCTCCTTCCTGGTAGAGGAACAAAAACGCCTGCTACGGAATCGGCCTGACCAGCCCCAGAACCCCAAGATTTTAAAAATTGCCATCATTGGAGCGCCCAATGCTGGGAAGTCTACACTATCTAATCAGCTTTTGGGCAGAAAGGTAAAGTTGAGGTGGAGCAACAAGCTCAGGCTGCTAAATTGCTTTTATTGACGTGTTCTGAGCGTGTAATGTGTTCATTTGTTACAGGTTTTCCCCGTCTCTAAGAAAGTGCACACAACACGATGCAAAGCCCGGGGTGTTGTTACGTATGAGGACACACAACTGGTAAGCCTTCAGACTTGGTCCTGCCTGCTCCAGTGGGCAGTGTTAGCTGGAAAGTATGAGGTTTTCTCGCTTGTGTTCCCTGGGGTCACTTCTAATTGCACAAATACAAGTTTTTGTTTGGCCACTAAATTCAGAGAAACTTACAAGATGGGTCTTTCCTCTTTTTAGATCATTCTGGACACACCTGGCCTCACTGATCCCCTTAAAGCCAAAAGGTATCACTACTGTCGTGGGGAGAGCGGGGGGGGGGGGCCTGACTGTTGAGATTTGATAGAACCAGAGAGTATTTTCCACTGTGAGAAGTTAGCAAGATAGGAGTGACAGGAATGTATATTTTCAGCCTTATTTTGGTCTCTGAGTTTTGTTGTTGTTGCAAGTTCAGTAGCACACGGAGCCTGTGGCATCCCTGGAGCCCTGTTGTGTTTGATTCTGCGCATGAATGCGTAACGAGGGTTGTCACAGCCCATAAGGCAGCTTCTTGTCACCAGGGGTGGTGGAAAACACTGTTTTTCCCCTGGGTTTGAAGGGAAGGAAGATCATTGTGATCAAGTCTGTCTAACTTATGCATTTACATTTGTCTTTCAGACATAAATTAGAAGAAGCCATGCTGACAGACCCATGGGACAGCATGAAACAGGCAGATTTAGGTGGGTACTCACCTCCTCTTGGACCCAGCCAAACCCTTTACCTGCCACAGAAGTTTACAGCCCTACAGTTGTGGTATCTGGGTGTTTACTGGGCAGCAAAGGCAGCCCTGGGAGGGAGGAGGGAAGGGCAGTGAAAAGGTTTGAAATATTGAGATGAAGAGAGGGTAGGTGCTGCCCGGTGTCAAGGGGAGGCAGCTTGGGTTAATAATCTCTTTGGATGTTAAGTTTTTGCGTGTGTGATGTCATTAGAATGACGGGTGTAAACAGCATTTTACTTGCTCAGTGAAAATGCTCCTTTTTGGTTCCACTGGTAAAAGAGGGAGAAGTAGCAGCAGGAGGGTAGTGACCATAGACTGCAGAGAAGCTGAAAACAAACTTCTATTTTAAAACACAGGTTCACTGTATTTCCCTCCCTCTTTTCTGGCAGTTCTGGTTTTGGTGGATGTGTCAGATCATTGGACGCGAAACTCCCTGAGCAAGGAGGTGCTGAAGTGTCTTTCCCAGTTTCCCCAGATCCCCAGCGTCCTGGTTCTGAACAAGGTAAATGAGGAGCTTGTTTGTTCTGTTGTCATGCGGGTGCCTTCGGACAGCCTCTGGCACCACTGGTGGTGTGTTCCTGGCTCGCTGAGTCCGGGTGCGTTGAACGACACCGCTTTCCCCTCTGCTCCAGGATAGTTAAGTGTGTATGTATGTGTGTTGTGTGCAAGCGTTCCTGCAGGTCTGTGCTACAGCCTGGGCTTTAAACCATCCTGGGAAGGGGAGCTGGCACCACAGCGGGGCTGGCCCATGAGTCTGAGCAGAGCTGGCAGAGAAGGTGTTGCTGTCAAGTTGACACTGTTTGGACAAACTGTGCTGGAGCTGCTGACGTGCTCTGGTTTGGCCTCTGGTGGGAAAACTGCCCAGATGTGTTGCAGAAGCATTGTCCTGCAGCAGCTTCCTCCCTTGGGGGGTTTCTTCTGGCTCCTTCGGATCCAGGGCCCAGCTGCCACCCTCATTTAGCAGAAATTCCTGACACACACAACCCACCTCTTTGTCTCTCTCTTTAGGTGGATCTGCTAAAGAATAAGTTCATCTTGCTGGAACTAGTAAATGAGCTGACAGAGGGAATTGTAAATGGAAAGAAACTGGAAGCGGGATCTGCATTTAAACATGATTCCAGTTCTTCAGCAAAGTCTTCTCAGACCTCCCGGGCTTCTCTGCCTGCAAATAGAGGAGCCCCCGAGTCTCACTGTCAGCAGGAAACAGATCGAGCCCCAGAAGGCTCTGGCTTGGACAACAGCAGTGGTAGGTGGGCTTCTGAGTCCAGTCTTGGCACAGAAGAAGCACAAGGGCCAAACTGCTATGGACCCAGAGATGTAAAAAATAGGAAAGGCTGGCCGTGCTTCCAGGACATCTTCATGCTGGCCGCTCTCCGTGGGGAGGAGGTGGATACGCTCAAGGTAACTGCATTGGAGCTTCTGTTACACTTTGGGACTGGTGTGCTCTTACATTTGTGAGAGCCCAGTACTTCACAGTGAGCTTCATCTCCTGTGAGGAAGTAGCAAAGCTGCTGTTCTTGGCTTGGGGTGGGTGGGAGGTGTTGTCTGTCAAGGTGGAGTATGTCCATATTGCATCTCCTGAGTGTTCTGTACAGAACTGTTACTTGGGGCCTTCCAAACAGCAGCTTGTTCATGATGAAGCCATCCAACATATCCTCAGCCACAAGGGACACTGTGGGCTTTTATAACTCAGATGGCTCTAGGGAGGTGTGACCCTTTGGCAGGGTTTGAGTTACAGAAGTTTCCCTTTCTCCTTTCCCCACGAAAGATTCTAAACCATGCCCTGGTGCCTGACCAGCAGCAGTGTCCTAGCAACTCGCTGCAAGATGACCTTGGGGGTTGGTGGCACTGTGAGACCAGTAGGTGATGGCTGATGGGTGTGATGTGTGTTTTGTGCTGGCAGCGGTACCTCCTGATGCAAGCCAAGCCAGGCCCTTGGAAGTATCACAGCGGGGTCTTGACCAGCCAGTCACCTCAGGAGATCTGTGATAATGTCATCAGGGAGAAGATCCTGGAGTACTTGCCGCTGGAAGTGCCCTATGGCGTGACTCAGGTGGGAAGTGTGTGCAAGCAGACACCTTTGAGCTGGTTTACTGGAGACAGCAGACGAGGTGATGAGAATCCTGCTGTTGGAATCCACAAAGTCTGCCAGACTCTTCATGGGCCCCATGGGATGACTTGAGCCTTAAATGCTGGGTGCTGTGAGACCATAAGTGTCTTGGGAGGGGGGCCACCTTCATTTGTTGGGGAGCTGAGCTGGTGTCTCCAAGAGTGGTGTTTGTGGTTCCCGAGGTGCTTTGCAGCACTGAGTGTGCCCCTGCTGTTACAGGTGACAGAGATGTGGGAGGAAGGACCAAGTGGGGAGCTCCTCATTGTGCAGAACCTCTTGGTCCCAAGGAAGTCTCATATGGTGAGTAACAGGAGAGAGATGGGGCCCCAGGGAGCATGAAAGAAGGTTCCTTAGGTCCAGCCATGTGACCCCCCTCTCTCTCTTCTGGGGGGGGCTCTGCTGGGAAGAACAAGGTGGCTGACACAGCCACAAGCTGTTCAGTGACAGGTTAACACCTTTCTGAAGATGCCTGTGGTTTGATCCTGGGATTTCCACATAAACATGAGGAAAAACTTCTTTCCTGTGAGGGTGGCAGAGCCTGGCCCAGGCTGCCCAGAGAGGCTGTGGAGTCTCCTTTGGAGAGATTCCAAACCTTCCTGGATGCTGTGATGCTGGGCCCCCTGCTCTGGGTGACCCTGCTGGAGCCGGGGGTGGGGGGTGGCACCAGGTGATCTCCAGAGGTCCCTTCCAACCCCCACCATGCTGAGATTCTGTGATTCTTGAACTGCTCTATCCTCTTTAACTGCTTCTGTGGCTGCACTGTTGTTTTCTTGGGTGATTCATTCCTCCCTGCAGTTAAGTGATGTGAGGATGAGTATGATGATCTTCTCTCTGGGTTTCGTACAGATGATGTTGATTGGAAGAGGAGGTAAGGTTATCAGCAGGATTGCTCAGGAGGCTGGCCAGGACCTAATGAACGTTTTCCTGTGTGACGTCCGCTTGAGGCTCAAGGTGGACTTGAAGACTTAAGCTCTTTGGATATGTTCTAACAGCCCTTGAGCGCTCAAAACTGGTCCCGTTTTCCCCCGTGGGTATCTTGGTGCCTTTGTCCAATTCAGCAAAAGAGGATGATGGAATCCATAGAGCAGGCTGAAGAAGAATATATTATTCTTTGGGGGAATGACCCAAACTGAAATAAAATCTTCAGACCTTCTGTGGCACCTTTTCTCATAGAAGATGGGGATGGACATCAGAGAACCAGCTGCACACACCATTCTGGTGCTGTGTTTACTGAACTGTTGTCCTGTGTCCCTGCTGTCAGGTGTTTGTGCCTGGAAGTTCAGGAGCATCTCCTGCCTTTTAGCAGACAAAAGGTTGCAGTGAAGAATTATCAACACGCATTTGTCATCTCTTCTGAAGGCAGAGTCACTCCAGCAGTGGTCATGCAGGAGGAAGAAGCTACCCCAGCTCCTGTGGCAGTCTCACATCAGCTGCTGAAGCTCAGGGCTGTGAGGGGAGTCAGTTTTGCCCAGTCAGCCTGAGTGGGGTTTGCTGGTCACCAGCAACACTCTGCAGTGATGGGGTGTGACAGAGGGAGCTCTTCAAGTTTCTGTTTCTGAAGGCCCCTGGTTTCCATCTCCCGCATGGGACCCTTGTTTGCATCATCCTCTTACATGACTGCCAGATGCTGCAGGAATTTTGACCTCTTTTGGGTGATAGGTTGTAAAAACCTTTCTTCCCCTTCCCCTCTTCTCCTTTCTTCCAACCTCCTCAGCAGTTTGCTGCTCCTGGCCTGTGGTGCTCGCTCCCCAGGGCTGGGTCTGGTCAGACTCATCAGAGTTTTGGAGATGCAAGAAGTGGAGCTGTGCCCCGTTCTCAGTGTGCATACGAGCTGCTCCCCTGACCCGTGGGGAGGTCAGGGAATAGCATTTGCTGGAGCATGTTAATCAGAAAGGGAAATGGAGCAGGGAACAGGTGTCTTTTTGCCTCTCCCCATCTTGTTTCTGGTGCCCAGCAGGGTCTTGTTTGTCCATCCCTCTGGATGTTTGGCTAATGACTGAATGTGGACTGGTTTGGGCTGAAGATGCTGCTAGCAGCTTCTCATAGATGTTTCCTTCCTGAGAATGGCTTGTTCCATCATGCAAAACCAGAGAGGACCCCCCCTTCTTGGCAATTTGAACAGTTCATTGCACCAAAGTTACTTTGAAGTTATTATTCTTGGCACTGGGGTCACAGCTACAAATCTAGAGGCTGTTGCAGCTAAAGGAGAGCCCAGAGCTGGAACAGCAGCAGGTTCTGCAGCTCACTTTTAGGAGGGGGATGGAGAGCAACTGGCACAGACCAGGGGCCCTGTGTGCTGCTCTATGGAGCCCTTGCCTTGGGCCTGTCCCCTTGTGGCTAGTCCACAGGTGAACCTGGTGTTTGATGAGGTCTGGTAGGGTCTGCTGAGGCTTCTGCTCCTGCCTGGAACCCAAACTTGTGGAGCAAACCAGGTGCCCACCATCCTTCTCCAGTGCAACCCCAAGGAGATGCTTTACCAGCTGAAGGATTCTCCCCTCACAAGTTGTCTGAAAATGGGGTTGAGAAGTCTCCATCAAGGAACCTGTCCTTGTTTTCCCCACCCCGGGGACACTGTGGCCCCTTGAATGCCACTATATTTTCCTCACAATAAAATGAGGTCCCAGCACAAGCGATTGTTCTCATCTCCTTTCTTCATCCCTTCCCTCCCATTTATTCCAGATAACTCCAGGATGCTTTGATATCTTTCCTCCTTTTCTCCCTGCTGAACGTAGATCCCGTTCTGGAGGCTGCACCGTGTGAGGGGCAGGGTGGCAAAGCCGTGAGCCCGGGGAGGGGTGAGCGGTGTTCCAGGGGGCAGCCCCAGCCGGGGGCTCCTTCCACACACAAGGGATGGAGCCGAGCAGCCCAGAGCGCTGGCAACGCCTCAGGCTTCGCAAGGGGTAAAGTCTCTCGCCTCCCTGACCCGCAGCTCGTTAACGAGGTTCGGTAATTAGGTTCGTTAACCCCCTCGCGAGCCAATCGCAGGGGTGGAAGCGGCCGCATGCCTGGGTTTCATGGACTTCAGGAAGGCGGAGGAGGCGGAAACTCAGCGAGGCCTCGTTCATGCCCACCCAGTCCCCTGTGTGTCCCCGTGTCCCCAGCCCCGGGGTAGGGGGGGGGGGCTGCTGGGCCCTGCGCGACGCCAGCGGGGGAGCCGCTAGGGGGCGGGGCGGCGCGGCGCGGCGCTTCCTTTTCCCGCCCTTCCCTTCCCCTCCCTCGCGAGGCCGGGCCAGCCGCGCACGCGCGGTGGGCGGGGCGGCAGGGGCCGCGGCGCGGGGCAGCGCGCGTGCGCGGCAGCGGCTTTGGCGCAGCC